>CAVNYN010286829.1:0-18250 GCA_963692815.1 Nyctanthes arbor-tristis
TTTTTTTTACCTATAACCCCAAAAGCAAACGTCAGAGGGTGTTGAAGATCAAAAATAGCCATTTTTTTTATTCTCTCTCTCTCTCTCTCTCTCTCTCTCTGCGTGTGTGTGTGTGTGAGAGAGGCAACAACTATATAGCAGGAATAAATGATGATTTATGCAGAGAATGGAGAAGAAGGGTATTTATATATATATGAGGGATGAAGGGGGAGAGTGTGGCTATGGGACTCTGGGGTGTTTGTTAGAAGGTGGCGTAAGCGAAAATCATTGCCCAGAGATTTTGTATGAATCTGACGTGTCCCAGCTGCATTCATGAGAATGGCTTCTCCCAATTTCCCATTATTATTTGTTGTGATGTGGACACTACATTTTCTTGTTTGAACTCTGTTTTTTCTATCTGATGTACGTACGTATGGATTTTCATTTGTTTCTCTCATTATTAATGATTATTGTCCATGTTAGCTTTCACATCTACTTATATGTGTACATAATACGTTTTTTGGCCTTAAGCTGTTATATATGGCATAATGAGCGTTTGTTCATACAAGTATATAATTAATTGCCACTCAACCACATGAGTGATAACAGAGGGACAATTTCGGTTGTTATTTCTTGCATTAGTGTGTTTTTGCACTAGCCTAGCGACGAGATAAGTGGGTCGAGTATAACATAAAGTTGAGAGACAATTTCAAGTCATGACGCATATATATATATATATATATATATGTATGTGAGCAAAATGAATGGCCAAAATTGATTTCAGGTTTGGACGGTTCTAGTTTTAGTGTTTTTTTAGGTACAGGTACTGAATGTGATTAGACATATAGGTTATAGGTCGAATATAAAATAGAGTTAGAGACTCGCCACATTCCCACCATGTGTGTATGTGCAAGATCAATTAATGATTTTGAATTTTGACCCTAGCCTATGATAGTTTATCTTCGGGGTAATTAAGTACAAGATATAAATAGACAAGTAGATCGTCAAAAATAGAATTAACTAGACAATTAAGTTTATGCACGTATTAGCAAGATATGAATGGCCACAATTGGTTTGCGATTTTGTGAGCAAGTACGGGACGTGACTAAACAAGTGGGCTGAATATTAACTAAGCTATAGCTATAGCTACATCATCATTAAGGAAATTCAATTTCCTGATACAAATGAATAACGATACCACCCGTTTTCACCTTTGTCAAATATAGTATCTGTCCATATATTTAAACCTAATTTCTAGACGTGACTAGATGATAATTATATTGAATATTAAAATGGAAAATCTATCCACATGATTGAGTATAATGCCATTTCGGCAAAGGGTGGAATGCATGTTGTGAACTAGTTTAATTACATACGTTACACTTCCATCAAGCATTACATATAAGAGAGAAACAACTAACACCTCATCTAATACACGTAACGTTTTGCCATATACACAATTGGTTATAAAACTAGTTGGATATGTAGTGTTGCTCTTATATAGTTAGTGTGTCACCAAACGCGTGCACTATTTAATTAAAACACGCTATGAGTCTTTTTTCATAATCTTGATCAATATATGTTTAAAATTTGATATTCTGATCACAAAGTAAGACCAAAAAAGTATCAAAACTAAGTTTTGAATCTACGCGCCAATCAAGTAAATGCATGGTAAAGCACAAAGCTCAGAGTACCAGTCTCGTTCAATAAAATAAATATAAAAATACATCAATTTTTCAAAAATCTTTAGAATAACAGAGTTTCTAAAAGATATAGGAATTTGCTTGAAACGTGTGGGGTTGAAATTGATCGAATATTGCTATTACCAAATATATAATAATAACCTAATAGAAATTTAGTTAATTTTCTCTCCTTGTGAATTGGTATCATGGTGCATGTTGGAAATGAGACTTGACTACATTTGGTCTTTTCGTTTTTTTTTTTTTTCAATTTTTTTTAACGGAAGAATACATTTGTTATTTTAATCACATATATCATTATTATGTTGAATTATATTGCTTGAAACGAGCTGGGGTTCTCATTGTTTTGCTAATCTTCAAAGATGTTTTAATCTTTGAGATTTTTAAAGACTTGTTTAATTTTATGTACTATGTATAATTTTTAAAAAATGTATTTCTGACAACCTACCAAAAAAAAAAAAAAGTTTTAAAACAACAATTTGTGTTAGTATAAAAATCCGAAAAGACACTGAAAATGTTAATATAAAAAACATACACGTTTTTGTAGAAGTAACATCCAAAGTACGAAACTAAATCTGGTACTCAAATATTACATACTGTACGAACATATATGAACAAAATCGAAATTATGCGATCCGACACGAGAAATAAATCAGTAACACAATGTTGTCAATATCAAAAAAATAATAATTGACCTGATCGATGATGATTTTGTATGATTGAAATAATAATATAATACATGAAGATAATACGCACATAATAGATCAAAATCCGTGAAGATCAACCTGGGCTCCCATGCATGATTAACCAAAATTCAACTGCAGCGATGCATGATTGATGCCCATCAACGGTTGATTTTAGTGAAGGTACCAATGATCAATGATCAGAAAATTTGGTGGAGCCTAAGCTCGTGAAACAATGAACGTGTGGCTTCAATCTTGTGGTTGCATATTTCTCCACGAAAACAATAATTTCTACACATTTTAGTTCGAGATATGATCGATGATTACGCGAGCAGCTTTTCAATTGAATGGTTCAATTTTTTCGGTTCTTTTATGATCAGGTTGAGTCGCTAGTGATGCTCTCCTATAATGCATTCACAAAAGGAAGATGACGGAGGTGATTTGAGATGGAAATGACCATATTTTGAAGGGTTACTTTCACACTGAACGATAGCTATAGAAAAAAAAAAAAGTTATGTTCTAAGAGATAAGTCTAGGATTATCAGCAATAACGTTGTCAAAATTAAATTGAACGGTGTCAAAATCGCTATATAAAGGCTAAAGCTCGTTGTAGGTCCGTCTATGATAAATCTAGCTCTAGTCAGGCTTGGGAAGATAACTCATGAACGCGTGTAAGCGGTTTGGTTTGGAAGATTTTTGGTTAAATTTTAAAGCAAAATGCGGTTCGAGAATTTTTCAAACCAAACCAAGATGATTTCTTAAACTGATCCAAACCAAATTACATTTTTGTGATTTGCTACGGTTTCAAACCGCGGTTTGCCAATAGAAAAAATTAGTTACATTCCTACCAAGTTAAAATAAAAATAAGTATTCTGTCTTGAATTTTTTATTAAAGTACAAACATTAGTTATGCAAGCGTGCACACACACATATATATTGAAACAACATATTAGTGACATGGACCAAAAAAAATTAATCGTTAAAAATTATTCCTTATATCATTTTCCTTCTAATCATTAAAATAAAACAATAATGCTGGCAATTATTATTTTTAGTAAGAGAAACATCAAACATGGGTATTAGGAAAAGAAAAAAGATGAATTTTTTATGCTACTACAAAAAATTAGGAATGTTGCTTAAAAAAATTTCGAATATATGTATACAAAATTCTTACAAAAGTTATTTTACATGCACATGTAACATGAATCTAATTTTTCACACATCATATTGCTTAATGATCGATTACGATGATTTTACATCTCATTTTGCAGACACACTTTTATAAAAAGTGTGCATACAAAGACTTTAGAAAAAACATGTGAACAACAAATTAAATCAATATTCGTTCTACAGACTTAAAAAAATAATGAAGGATATTACAAAAGCAAGAAGGTCTATATTTTTGACACGTTTCGAGAAAAATCAATAATGGAATTGTGATTGTAATTGACTCAAAAAGGGAATGCACTTAGGTTATATTTAATTAACTAGTTGTATTTGCAAATTGAATACGGGATGATGGACTAAAGACAAGTTCATGTCAAGATTTTTTGGTTGTTAGCAATTTCAAACAGGTTGATTTATAGTTGAACCTAAACCAAATCATTCTAAAGTGGTTTGATTCAAATCATAACCGTAATTATTAAGGAGTCAGCGTGTATTCAAACCAATAGTTTTGAAATTGCGGTTTCAGTTTAATTCTGCAGTTTGGCAATTTAAATTTGTATTCCTAGGTCTAGTTAGTTTTTATCTTGATTGTTTTATTTTCAAATTGCCCATGAATATATTGTTGGATCTTTAATCCAACGTTGGCTTATACGTGAATAATTATGCGTTGTTGGCTGTCATGGAAGGTTAAGCTTACTTAAAGTGAAGTAATAAAGTTTCGGTAATTTGGGCTTTAATGTATCTGATAGGGTGTGTGCCTTTAATGTATAGACTTAATAAGTAGTTTATATTTAAATGATAAGCTGAAATTGAGAAACCCTAGGGATAACGTGCATGTTATCTCTATATATACATCAATTTATGGTCTCTGGATCACACATTCAAGAAATTCTATTCTTTCTGACATCCTATCTTTAGAGAGAAGCTAAACAAAATGTGTTGATCTAGAAGGATAACTGCACGACTCTAGACAATTCAGGTGAGCTTCCGTTTCTCTAGAAATTAATTCTCCATATTTTGACATGGTACTACGGTTTATGCGATGTTATTCAAAGAAAGTTTATCCCAGTGAGTGGTATCAGAGCCAACTCATACTTAATTCATTGAGAATTCACGACTTTCGGAAATTTTGAGCATTAATTTATTGGATTTTTTTGCGTACGGTTTGGATTTTTACAACGTGCACGTGAATATTTAGCTTGGTTTATTAAACTGTCAACAGTGGCTCCCACTTTATCGATATATACTTATGTATTATTGTTATGTATTATCAATATGCATTGCTAGAAGCGGTGACGGAATTGGATTCAGTGAATTTAGCAATTAACATATTCATGTTTGAAACGTGACTATGGATTCAGAAATTGGTTTTAGGTCCCTTTCAATACAATACAATATTATATTGCTCCAGGATCGAACTTCTACAGTTCAGTTTCAATAAAGTAAATTAATATAAGAAATAGAAATTAATTAGATTCTTGCGTAATTGTTTGGGCATGGTAAGTGTGGTATCGAATATTTTCAATTCGATTTTTGGGAAGTGATGTCTAATCACCTTTGGTTGATTATTATATTTTATTTAATCTATGGTATACATTGAGTTTTCTGATTAGAGAACAATTATTGTGTAATTGAATTTATTATTTATGTGATAAATTCATTTTTTAACCCTTCGGTTAAATTCCTATGGCTTTAGGAATTGACTTAGGAACAATTTTAAATTCAAATATCGGTATAGTTGTGTATGTATTTTGAGATAAATTAATTGAAGTAACATGTTATCAAAGTGGCCTCTCTTGTAGAAATTGGTTTATTTAATCATGTGCGTAACTTATGTGGTTATTAATCAGTCCATAGGAAGGTTGATATTTAACAGAGTTGCTTGTACACATGTGGTAATAAACATGTGATGATTATTCGGTTTTACGTGTGAATAATAAACCAGCCCAAAGGAAGATTTATTGTTCGACTTGTTCTTGTTATAAGTGTTTGGTAACTATACCAAGATATCACTTACACGTTAATGTTTTGTCTAAAGATAAAATATGAATGTAGTGTTCGGTATCTTGAGATGGGAATTACTTTTATTTGAATTTATTATTGTGATTTTTTTGGTATTGACAATTCATATGAGCTTGTTTTGTGTGTTGTTTAGCTATGACTCCTACTAATGTTAGTACCAACATAAATTCAATTCCTATACTAAATGATTCCAACAATAAGTTATGGCGAGAGACCTTATGAATAGTTCTCGGAGTCATGGATCTCGACCTTGCGTTAAAGGAAGTTTCTCCTCTACCTCATATAGATCATGGTACCTCTGATGAAAAGAGTAATATGGATAGGTGGGAGAGAACAAATCACATGTGTTTGATGATCATGAAGAAGGCCATTCCAAAAGCATTTAGGGGTCCAATTCCTAAAAATATTATAATAGCTAAGGACTTCCTTGCTAGCATGAAAAAAATGTTTGTCAAGAACAAAAAGGCTGAAATTGGTACGCTTTTGGCGAGTCTTATATTAATGAGGTACACAGGTAAAGGAAACATCAGGAAGTACATCTAGGACATGTCTTATCTTCCTTCAAAGTTAAAAGCATTTAAGCTTGAACTATCCGAGGACTTGTTAGTGTATTTGGTTCTTATATCTCTTATATCACAGATTAATAAATCTAAAATGAGGTATAATTGTCAGAAAGAGACTTGGTCTCTAAATGAACTCATATCACACTGTGTTCAAGAAGAGAAAAGGTTAAATCAAGATAAGACAGAGAGTGCTCACTTGGCCTCAACCTCTAAAAACAAAGACAGGGGAAAGAAAAAGAAGAAGAATAAGAAAGTTGCAGATACAACACCTCAAAAGAAACAACAAAAGAAAGTGGATGATTCAGAAGGTACTGGTTGTTTCTTCTGCAGAGTTGAAGGGCATGAGAAGAAGCATTGCACCAACTATCATGCTCGGAGTGCTAAGAAATGTATACTTATTATGGTTTGTTCTGAGGTTAATTTAACTTCAGTAACTAGACACACATGGTGGATAGATTCTAGTGTCACCGCTCACATCAATGTGTCTATCAGGGCTGTTTGAGTTGCCAAAAAACAAGTGATGGTAAAAGATGCATCTATTTTGGTGATGGCGTGGCGGTTAAAGTATAGGCAATAGATAAATTTAAATTATTGTTAAGGACTGGACATTATCTGGATCTTGATGAGATATTTGTTGTACATCTTTTAGAAGGAATTTAATTTCCATTCCTGCATTAGACAAATTTAGTTATTTTGGTTTATTTAGAAATGGAAAATTCAATTTGTTTCATTATTCAAAATTAGATTCAATTTGTTTCATTATTCAAAATTAGTTGCTTCTATTTATTTGTCAATAATTACTTTATTTATTGAATCCATACAGCTAAGTACACAATGTGTGAATTGAAAATTAACCAATAAGAATTCTACTTCATTATGGCACAAAGGATTATGTTACATCTCCAAACAGAGAATTGAGAGACTTGTATCAGATAGAATTCTTGATCCTCTCAATTTTGTAGATTTTGATGTATGCCTTAACTGTATAAAAAGGGAACCAAACTAATAAAAAAAGATTTGAAGCTAACAGGACTTTGGATGTCTTAGAACTTATATATACATTTGTAGCCCATTTCCTGTAACTTCTTGAAATGGTCAACAATATTTTATAATGTTCATACACGATTTTTTTAGATATAACAACATATATCTTCTTCATGAAAAGGCACAGTCACTGATGTGTTTAAAAGCTATAAAGCTAAAATTGAAAACCAACTCAGCAAAATGATCAAAAGCGTCAGATTTGACCGTGGCGGCGAGTACTATGGCAGATATGACTATTTAGGTGAACAACGTTTAGGCCCTTTTGCAAGATTCCTAGTAGAATGTGGTATTGTCCCACATTACACTATGTCCGGTTCACCCACTATGAATGATATTGTTGAAAGACGAAACAGAACACTTAAGCACGTGTTGATGAGTATGATGAGTATGATATCCCATTCTACCTTATCAAAATCAATCTGGGAAGAAGCACTCAAGACTGCAGCTTATATTCTTAATAGAGTTTTGACAAAAGCAACTACTAAAACCCCTTATGAACTTTAGGCAGACAAGACGCCTAGTTTAAAACACTTGCATATTTGGGAATGTCTAACAGAGACAAGGCCTTATAGGCCTAATGAAAATAAATTGGACTCAAGAACTGTAAGTTGCTATTTTGTTCGATACTCTGAAATATCTAGGGGGTACAAGTTTTATAAACCCACTACTAAGTCGATTTCTAAATTAGGAAATGTTTAGTTCTTTGAGGATGTCGAGTTTGCAGGAAGAGATATGGTTAGGGACTTTGTCCTTGAAGAGGAATATGTTAATATTCCCACAGGTATTATTAGCATTGGTCAGGATTCCGTTCGTGACTTTGTTTAAGACACAACAAATCAAGACAATGTCGAAGAACCTCCCAATGAAGTAACAATTCCAGAAGAACAAACTCTGCAACCTCAAGAACCTATGTTATTACGAAGATCCACTAAAGAAAGAATTAATGCAGTGCCAGATACCTACGTTGTATTTATTCAAGAACATGAGGCTGACATTGGAGTAATGGAAGATGATCCAATCAACTTTCGTTAAGCCATGGAAAGTTCTAATTCTTAAAAGTGTATTGATGTCATAAATGATGAGATTAAGTCTATAAAGGATAATGGTGTATGGGATCTCATACCATTACCAGAAAGTGTGAAACCCAATAGTTGCAAATGGATATTTAAGACCACGAGGGATTCAAAAGGTAATGTGGAGAGATACAAGACACGTCTTGTTGTAAAGGGCTTTACACAGAAGGAAGACATCGACTATAAAGAGACTTTCTATCCAGTTTCTTCGAAAGACTCATTCAGAATTATAATGACATTAGTGGTGCATTTCAATTTTGAGTTACATCAGATGGATGTAAAGACAGCGTTTCCAAATAGTGACATTGATGAAACGATTTATATGGTGTAGCCAAAAAACTCTGTATCAGGAGATCCAAAGAATATAATTTGTAAACTTAAAAAATCCATCTATGGACTCAAGCAGGCATCTCAACAATGGTATTTCAAATTTCATCAAGTGATCACCTCTTTCGGATTTGAGGCGAATTTAGTCTATGATTGTAGATACTATAAGTTCTATGAGAGTAAGTATATTTTTTTTTGGTTTTATATGTAGACGATATTTTGCTTGCTATCAAGCTTAGTGCATGAAACTAAGAGATTTTTATCTAAGAATTTTGAGATAAAAGATCTTTGTGACGCTTCTTTTGTATTAAATATTCAGATACACCGGGATCGCTCTCGGGGTATTATTGAATTATCGCAAAAGGGCTATATCGAACAGGTTCTTAAAAGATATGACATGTAAGATTATAAACAAGATGATACCCCAATAGCTAAGGGAGAGAAGTTTAATAGTCTCATTCAATGCCTTACAAATAGTTTTACCTAATTTATATATGATATGATGTCCATACTGCTCTTGCTCATATGCATAGTGTAAGCCAATTCTCCATCTCTAGTTTATTTTATTTTATTCTATTTTATATTCAACTCACTTGTCTGGTCACATTCAGTATTGTCTAAAGATACACAAAGCATATAAAAGTGAAAACACAAAATCAATTTTGGCCGTTCATTGCTCATATGCATCACGAATTCCTTTATGTTATATTCGACCTATTTATCATGTCACCATAGACTGTTCGAATATACGCTAATACCAGTCATCCAAATTTGAAATCCACATTACTCCATCTTGTCTTCTAACACTTGTCTTGCAGTTGAAGTCTAAATGTATTGTACCTAACTATAGAAGTCGAAATTTGATTTCTTAACCTAAGTCCCCCAACCCCCCCCCCCCAACAAAAAAAAAAAAAAAAAAAATGAAACTTGGACAATCATTGATAATAAGAAGAAAAATTAAAAGCCATACGTACGTACGTAGTTAGGAACAAATGAATTGAACAGAGAATGAAATGCAGTGTCTACGTCACAAAATAATTGTGAGATTAATTATTAGAAGCAATTTTCATGCAGTCGATGGA
Source organism: Nyctanthes arbor-tristis (assembly GCA_963692815.1). Taxonomy (NCBI): domain Eukaryota; kingdom Viridiplantae; phylum Streptophyta; class Magnoliopsida; order Lamiales; family Oleaceae; genus Nyctanthes; species Nyctanthes arbor-tristis. Next base: position 9,641 of record CAVNYN010286829.1, read on the forward strand.
AGAAATGCATGGGACACGTGAGGAGGAAGAGATTCACGTACAAAATCTGGAGGGGGAATGATTTTCACTTACGCCACCTTCTCTGAATCCACTTGTCACTTGTCATCATATGGCCGTTCTTGTTTCATGTGATTCACACTTCTCTATCTTAATGCCTCCATCCCACAAACGCAGTCTTTTATTCTATTTTTTTTCGTCTCTAAAAAATAGTTTACTCACCATATTAAATATGTATTTAATATTTTATTTCTATATGTGCTCATAATTAATTATTGTTATCCAATTATCTATGCATTGAAAATATTTCAAATAATTAATGACACAAGGGTATATGTGAAAAAATAAGATAAAATTAAATGTTCTAACCACATTACCTACTAATTCTTAATCTACATAAAATTACCCACTAGACTATCTTTGTGGGACAGAAGTAATAATTAATTAACTTGTCCAGTAATTACATCTAGTGCTTGTCTAAAGAGGCACAAATTTATAAATCATAACCGTCAAAATACAAATCAATTTATAAATGATATGATTTCCATATTGCTCTTGCTCATATGCATAGTGTGAACCAATTCTCCGTCCCTATAGTTTATTTTATTTTATATTTGACTCACTGGTCTAGTCACATTCAGTACTATCTAAAGAAAAGAAACACAGTATATAAAAGTGAAAACCTAAAATCAATTTTTGCCCTTCATCTTGCTCATATGCATCATGACTTCACCTTGTCTCTTTCCTTTATGTTATATTCAATCTAGTTATCGTGTCACTATTGACTGTTTGAATATGCGCTAATACCAATCATTCCAATCTAAAATCAACAAGACTCAGTCTTGTCTTGCAGTCAAAAGTCTAAATATATCGTACCTATCTATGTAAGTTGAAATTTGTTTTCTTAACTCCACTTAAAAAAAGAAGGGGGGACAATCATTGATAATAAGAGGCAAAATTAAAAGCCATACGTCCGTAGGTAGTTAGATAGGAACAAATGAATTGAAACAGAGAATGAAATGCAGTGTCTGCGTCAAAAAATAATTATGAGATAAATTATTAGAAGCAATTTTCATGCACAGTCGACGGAAGAAACGCAGGGACACGTGAGAGGGAAGAGATTCACATACAAAATCTGGAGGGGGAATGATTTTCACTTACGCCACCTTCTCTGAATCCACTTGTCACTCACTTGTCATCATGCAACAAATAATTTAAAGAGTTCCATACCCACACTCTGCCCTTCACCCCCCTATAAATACGCACTCTGCCCTTCACCCCCCTATAAATACCCTCATTTCTCCATTCCCATTCTCTGCATATACTTAATTTCTGGGACTTGCCATCTTTGAGAGAGAGAGAGAGAGAGAGAGAGAGAGAGAGAGAGAGTATATCAGAAATGGCTGTTCTTGATCTTCATCACCCTCTCACATTCACTTTTGGTGTTCTAGGTATTTTATATTTGTCTTATCCCTTTTTTGTCTCCTCGTTCTATTTAAAATTTGAATTTGGTCAAACAAATTATATCTACATATATAGTTCACTAACGGGCACTTAATTCTAGTCACCCCGTTCCTATCCTCAAAACATTATTTTAAATACGCTAAGAGCATCGAGTCTGTCTTAGAACGAGACAATTAGAGTTATGGGACTTAATTAATCAATTAGTAATTACATACTGAGTTCCGTATATCTACTTCTCAGTTTTGTATTAGTTTAGATCATAGAGAACTTTGTACTCTTGAAAACTGAAAAATTTACTCTCTATAGAGGCTACAATAAGCCAACCACAAGATTCATGTTCTTTATTGACTATAGTTGAACTAGTTTAATATATATGTTCATCGAATCTCATTTCGTTTGTTTGATGTTTCCTCTTGTGATCATCAGGAAATCTTGTTTCGATATTGGTGTTTCTCGCGCCAATGTGAGTATCTCTCATCTCCCTTTCTTTATTAAAGAAAAATTCTCTTACATATATAGAGTTCTTAAGAGAATACAATTAATGCAAATATTAAATGCAGGCCAACGTTCATACGAATCTATAGAGAAAAATCAACCGTGGGATACCGAGCATTGCCCTACGTTGTGGCCCTATTCTCCTCCATGCTATGGATGTATTATGCATTTATCAAGAAAGATGCTCTTCTTCTCATCTCCATTAATTCCTTCGGATGCTTCATCGAGATAATCTACTTAGCCATCTTCCTTTCTTATGCATTGGAAAAGACTAAAGCAAGTATATATATGAATTTGCTATTGATATCCACACGTGGATTCTCACCATAATGGATACCACGTGGTCTCTATATATAGTAGGACTCAGCATATATATATATATATATATTTTTTTTTTCAATACCATTCATAGCTTGTTTTTGATTATTTCAAACATTAAACTTTGTGATAATTTTGCAGAAGCATACATTCAAGCTAATAAGCCTTTTGGATGGTGTCCTGTTTGCTACAATTTATCTCTTTTCATTCTTTGTGTTTCAAGGCGAAACTCGCGTTCAAGCTGTTGGATGGATATGTGTCATTGTCTCAGTATGTGTTTTTGCCGCACCTCTGAGCATCATGATATGTCACTAAAAACATTCTTGTATTTACCATGTAATCTTTTGTTATATACTTAGAAAAATTTGATTCTAATAAGTTTTTCTTTTCTCATGTTTAACGCAGTTTCAAGTTATTCGAACTAAAAGTGTAGAATTCATGCCATTTCCCCTGTCATTTTTCTTGACACTCAGTGCAATCTCGTGGTTTGCTTATGGTGCACTGCAGAAAGATATGTGTATTGCAGTAAGTTCAAAGAACAAACTTGCCATTTTGTTTATGATCTCGATAAAAAAAAAAAAATTTAACCAGTCACTACTTTTCTTATGGAACCAATTTTATGGTGTACATGGTCCAATATAAAATCAACACACGCCCTCTCCCCCCATTCTGCCAAAGTTGGATACTTGGAGCCAATCACTGGTTTTAGAAAAGAGCTGAATGATCTCAAATCCCAACAAGTAATAAATTAAAGTTCTGCTCGTTCTAACTATTACCCTTTGGTTCCTTTTTTAGTTCCCAAATGTTTTTGGATTCATCTTGGGAGTTCTTCAGATGTTGCTATATGGAATCTATAGGAACTTGAAGGCAGGGGCGATTATCGAAGAGGAAAAATTGCCTGAACGTGTGACGAACTTACTGAACCTACGAACCACCCATGATTCTAAAACTTGTGGAAATGCTAACGATGAAAAGGCCCCTGCTGACGAAGAGAAGAGGAAGGAGGAAAGTGTTGCAATAGATGTGGAAACAGAAGGACCCTGCGGGTCACAGGTGAATGTGAAAGTAGAATCTACTGTACTTGTTTGTACAGCTTAGCTCATCTACTTAGGGTCCGTTTGTTTCTCTTTATAAACACAATTTATAAAGAGATTTTATAAAAAGTGAAAATGAGTAGTGGAAGTTTAATTAAAATTTAAAATGTGTGGTGATTGTTAAATAGTTGTCAAATCAAGGGTAGGTGAGTTTAGAAATGAAAAAAATAAAAGATACCAAACAAGCCCTTAAGTACTCCAGAGTTTGGACCTACCATTCCTCCCCAAAATTTCTAAAGAACTGATGATTCGTTCTATTAATGTACCAATATAGTAATAAAATACAAGAAACTACTGGTAGTTTCATTAGTGCTTTCAGAAACTACCAGTGATTTTGTCTATTTTGTAACTGTATTAGTACATTAATAGAACTAAACTCAAGTCCTCCCCCGCCTCTTGTTTTGACAACAACATATAATAATGTAATTTTTAGCAGCTTATAAAAGTGATTATCTGAAAATAGATTTTTTTTTCACTTTGGAATTTAAGAGAATACGTTGTGGAGAGTAGAGACGTTATAACATATAGAGAAAGTCCTCTATATGTTATTAACTTTTTTTAATAAATAATATGTGATTTTTATTAAAATTTGACTTAATGTTTAGTATATTAAGATCTATAAAAAACTGGCTTTAACTTCTATGAGTTGATGGTATATGTTTGTGGTAAAAGGTTGTGATGCCCAAATGCATAGAGGATAGTTGAAATATATGAAGAGAAAAACATAACAATTAAGCAAAAGCAAAGAGAACTAGAAGAAGAAACATCTATGAGCAATTCCATGGGATACAAACTGCTACATAGAGTATATAACTTTGTGAAATATATTATTTTTTCAACAACTCAGTTTTCTCACGTACCTTTGTTCCTCCTCTTGAATATTTTTCTGAATAGATTATACTGATTTATGGTTGAAATGCCCATAAGAATTTCTCTTGATCCTTGTATGACAAGTGTAGTATAAGAGAAAATTTATGAAAATGGGTTTCTTGATTACTTAAATGAATGGGGATAAAGGATTGAATGCATTGCGAAGTTACAATTATCGGCCATGTTATGAATTAGAATTTTAGATTGTTGCATATTATGAGATATATTCATTTTGAGATGACCATTTCATGATAGAATTTTTTCTTGATTTGCAGAAATTTTTTATCTTTTTTCTTATGGGACGATCTATATTTTGGTATTCCAAATACAATTCATGCTACGATACTTTAAATTTGCGTTGCTCATTGAAAATTTCTGGGCACTAGTCGTTAGAGAAAATCCAAAAGATTCAACTTTATTTTTCTTCTTTTTTTTTTTTTTAACGACAGCATACATCTTAAAATCCCTATAAATCATGGCAGAACATGTGGCCAAGTAGTTTCAATTATGTTAAAATTCATTTTGTTAGAAATCACGTCTTGGAGAATCTAGGCATTCAAGAATTTACACAACACAAATCCATCAAAGTATAAAGTTTTCTTCCTCCCCTCTCTTTTAGTCTTTCTTCTTCTTATACTATTTCCACTGAATCCAAACAGAACCCTAAAGCAAAATGAAAAAGGGAAAGAGGGGGAAACAGAAATGCTTAAAATAAAAATTAACGAGAGAATGGAGTATGAAGCAGGGCCCAGAAGACTGATCAAGGGTCGGAGAGACTGGAAACATTAGTTCTGCAGGCGCGCACACACGTCTATATATATATATATATATCTATCTATATATATATATATATATAAAGACACTTAAGTTGTCTTTTTATTTTTTCTGCCTATTTCAGTATTGTGATGTGACCGCACTACCTCCTACCACTGTCTATTTGATTTTTGGACTAAGTGCACTATTTTCCCAAGTCCAAAATCAACTATCTTGTATAGAAAAAAGCTTTTAATTATAATTGAACTGAAAATAAAAAATTAGGCTAATAAAAATTATGTTAAATGCAATTCAACTTTCACTTTTATATAGATTCAACCAAATAATATTATATTCTTAATCTGATGTGGGATTTCATTCGTCTTAAATCATATATCTTCCATTTTAATTTTATAAAGTACACCCTCAGCCGTTGTTTGCTATCAATCTGATGTGGGATACAATTCAAGTCCTTTTAGAAATTGCATTTCTAACATCTACTTTTATAACACCCAACCTTTTTCTATTTTATTATGTAATTCGATATAGGAATCTGTACATCATAATATGCACATATTATTATTAGATAATATTATATTCTTAATTCAATGTGGGATTTCATCTGCCTTAAATCACATATCTTCCATTTTAATTTTATAGAATACACCCACATCCGTTGTTTGCAATCAACCCGATATGAGACACAATTTAATTATATATATATAAGCACTTAAATTGCGTTTTTATTTTTCTCGCCCATTTTAGTGTTGTAGCTGTCGTGTTCAGTCTTTTGCGGTACCTTTTGTGATGTGACCGTACTACTTCGTGTGCTCTTCCGATCTTGATTTTTGGGCTAAGTGCATTATTTTTCCTAGCCCAAAATAAACTATTTTGTATAGGAAAAAGTTTTTAACTGCAATAGAGCTAAAAATCAATAGCTAGGCCAATAAAAATTATATTACATGTATTTCAACTTCCACTTTTATATAGATTCAGCCAAACAATATTATATTTTTAATCCGATGTGGGATTTCATTCTCCTTAAATCACATATCTTTCATCTTAATTTTATAAAGTACACCCTTAATCGTTGTTTGCTATCAACCCGATGTGAGACATAATTCAATTCCCTTTGAAAATTGCATTTCTAACATCCCTTTGAAGATCCAGTTTTATTTCATAATCCGATGTGAAAATCTGTACATTTTAATATGCACATATTATTATATATTTTTATTTTAAAACGACACCTATATTAAATTTGTGTTTAATAGTTATTACATATATGTCTCTTCATTAGCCAATATTATTATATTCTTAATTCGATGTGGGATTTCATCCGCCTTAAATCGCATATCTTCCATTTTAATTTTATAAATTACACCCTCAGCCGTTGTTTGCTATCAACTCAATGTGGGACACAATTTAATTCTCTTTGGAAATTACATTTCTAATATCCACTTTTATAACACTTAATCTTTTTCTATTATGTTATGTAATCCGATGTGGGAATCTGTACATCCTAATATGCATATATTATATTTGTGTTTATTAGTTATTACATGGATATCTCTTCATTAGAAAATATTATATTCTCAATTCGATGTGGGATTTCATCCGCCTTAAATAACATATCTTCCATTTTAATTTTATAAATTACACCCTCAGTCGTTGTTTGCTATCAATATGATGTGGGGCACAATTTAATTCTTTTTGAAAATTGCATTTCCAATATCTACTTTTATAACACTCAGCCTTTTTCTATTTTGTTATGTAATCCGATATGGGAATCTGTACATCTCAATATGTACATATTATATATTTTTGTTTTAAAAGGACACTCATATTAGATTTGTGTTTATTAGTTATTACATGGATATCTCTTCATTAGACAATTTGTAAAATTTCCAACCACACTTATAAAAAAATAAGAAAATAAATCCGACCCCCTGAGAAAAATTTCTGGCTCCTCCCGTACTTTTCCCCTAATTTACGCTACAAATTCCTTTCTCTTTCTTCCTATCTTCCCCTTTCAAGTGCTTGAGGATTCTTATTTCCTAATGTACTATTCTAATTGTTAATTGTCTCCGTGCTTTTGATTATTTCCTAATTTGCTGTTCTAAAATCTCTACCATAAGCATTTTAGTTTCCTGAATCAACGCTAAAATCTCTGTGATAATACATCTTAATTTCCTAAATCAATGTTATAATCTTGGCGATTTATTTTCTTTGACAAAGGGGAGTTTATATGGACTTAGGGTATTGATTTCAGGGTTTGATTGGCTGAAAATTTAGTCTAGAGGCTGTGGAGGATTTAAGAATTTGGTCTAAATGCTTAAAGTGAATTCAAGAAGATATTAGACAAGTAGAAGAATACTAAAATGGTAAAAAAATTGGTTGAATTATCCATTTCTAAAAAATTCCATCGTTTGAATTAAAACTTTCAATAAATCTCTTAACTATTTATTTTTCTAAATTATCTTTACTATATCAATTCAATATATGGCACAATCTCTCTTATTTATAGTGTAGATCTATTAGTTCATAAGAAATTTTAGATCTTATTCTGCATGGATATTATATTGTTATCGCTTTAGTTGACTAATACAAACTAAGGAATGTTATTTTTATCTATCTCGAATTGGAGTCGTACTCTTTACTTCAAATATTTTTCCTAGACAGATGCATTCTTTATTTGTGGATTCTTTATATGGGTTTGACACCTTTATTTTAACAAAGGACATGAATATGCCTACTCCAATTTCTATTATATAAATATAATCTAATATTATTATTGTTTCAAGTTTCCATAGATATAGTCGTTCTTAACTAGGGGAAGTTTTCGTGTTTGACTCCTATAGTGACAGTCATGCTGCACAGTGAGGATTGAAGTCCTGTCTTTTTTGCTCTTAAATTACATAGAAAATTTTTGATGTAATATCTGGTATACATGTTTTGAGCGGCTCTGAAAGCATATGTTTGAAAGTTTCAAAGTTTTCTTCATTTCTCTCTTAGAATTTGATGTTATTGAATGATGATCAAGTGTTGTTGGCTAATTTTTATGTTTTATGTAATTATGACATGGTAGAAAATAAAATAAGAAAAACTTATAAGGAAGCATTAGATGTTTTTAAGTATGATTGGTAGTATTTCGCAATCAAAGCTATAATCTTTTGAAAGCTAAATCACTCATTTATTATTATTATTAATTATTATTATTATTGCTTCCTTATCTTTTACAGGAGATATGCATATGGAATTCATTTAGGTTCTCCAAAAGTTGGAGAATACAGGATTTAGATACAATTAGCTTGAGGGTCATATGTTAGACTGAATTTTTTATCATTGGAGCATAGTATTTAAGCTTTTACACTTATTTTTGAATGATATGGCCTTCAACGAAGAGATCGATCATGAGAATTAATTACCCAAAATTTAGAGCTTTAATTTAGCTTGAAGGATCAATAAAAGATGCGCTTTTAAATAGTTCTTATTGAAATTTGGATCCAACTAATTTGCCGATAGCTTTTCAAAATATTCACTGAAATCTTTGTTATTTTTTAATAAGTTTCTTATTTTTGTCTTCATTACCTCTTTTTTGGTAATTATATAGTGTACA
>CAVNYN010286831.1:0-32985 GCA_963692815.1 Nyctanthes arbor-tristis
ATAGGGGAGATGCTGTCAAAATTTTTAGGAAATGTTAACAAGTAAACGAGCCTAGGCGGTGAATTCTAACTTCTAGTTAGAATTTATCGTCGGCGCACACCACAGTTTTAGTATATTAAAGATACTAGAGGTGGGGCGTGTCAGAAAAAAATCAATATAAAATTCTATCGATGAAATTTTATATTGGAGGCACCCTCTGAAATCCAATAAATTCCATTACAAGTCAACAAAAATCCATGTCATCGAATTTACGAGAATCTGATGGATTCTGTGGAATTCTATTAAAATCTATAAATTACATAATAATCCATACAACCTAAAAAATCCATTGAATTCTATATTGAGGACACCCCCTAAAGTTACACTAGAAAGAATTCAGTAAATAGCAGTTGACTCCCCAGTATTTTGGCCTCTCCATGTGACACGTGACTTATGTCTTATATTGATTATTTTCATACATGACTCTGATCTAACTCCATAGAAAGACTATTCACCGTCTTAAAATTAACTTACAGGTTACCTTGAGTAGTGATATTTGTACATAAGAGGTATACAAAATTTGTACACATATCTATACTAGTATACCTCATAGGGCTTGATGCCGATTGCAAGGCTAGAGTACAGAAAGAACGTTGCAGTGGAAGAGGATAAGGAGAAGGAAGAAGAGATGGCGGATAGAATCTATTACTTTTTTTAGGCCAGTGGAGGAGAAAAGCCTCTCTTCAGATAGCAATAAATTTAAAAGCCTCAAAAATTTATCCTTTTACATGAAGGTAAAGACATGACATTTAAATAAATACAAAAAGTGTATGAACAAAATAGCATTACCTAGCCACGTCGTAATTTTCAAGTAACAGTACAAGTACAATGATATAATTGAAGTAAGGTGATGCTGAAGTTATTAATGTCACCAATGTCTGTGTCCTACTCTCTCCGCCCCGTAAATATAGGCTCAATTTTTATTTTTATTTGTCTCAAATTATAGTCGATTTACATAAATGAGGTTCAACAATTAATTTCTTTTTCAAATCTTTTTTATATTAGAAGCCTCTTTCTCGATCTCGAAGAAGCCTATTTCTCTTTCTCGGATGCAATGACCGTTTCAATGTGTTACAATCTAATTTACTCGCTTGGCTAACTTGAATTTTGTTGGTGATATAGTAACTCACCATTCAATTGTTTATATTGTGGGAGAGCAAGGAGGCGTAAAGAATATTTTTGTTGTAAAAGATATTTTGTTGGTGTAATATTTGATGTCATAGCTCAGGTTTTGTGTTGTTGGTTTTATGGAAACTCATGAAAAAGGATTATCTAAGCAGGAAAACATCATCACCCAAAAGAAGAAAGCGCTCATTAATGAAAATAATGAAGATGCATTTGTTCTATGAATAGGGCTCCCGGGCAAATAGCGAAGATAAAATCTATTCATGCTTATTCACTTCAGTTCATTGTACTTTGTAATGCTAATTAATTGTAGTTTTGTATTACAGAGTTGTATTTATCTCGATGTTTTGGGGTTGTCTCTTTAATTTATTTGTATTTGTATTTTTTTTGTTTGTGGAATGAAAATTCTCTCATAAAACTTAAGCTCGAACTGATCTACAAAATTTAGTGAAACTGAATTAAAATTAATGTTATTTATTTATGACATTAAAACATCATAATTAAACGCTGTAAAAAATAAAACATCATAATTAAATTTTGACTTCTTAACATGAGACAATAAGGAGAGATTATGTTAAGACAAAATCGACCATAATTGCCTAAAATGAATGAATAGCAAAAAGAAAAGGATATTTGAATAAAAAAAAGAATTTGCATTCTGTTTCTTTCTTAATAAAATGTTGAAAGAAGGTTGCCAAAAAAATGTTGAATGAAAATTGGTGATAATTATGACATTAATTAGAATATTGTGATAGTTTTTCTTAAGAATACCGTTGTTCCGGTAAAAAAAAAAAAGGTACCATTGCTGATGTATTTTAATAAGTTTACCGAAAAAGGGGGATATCAGAAAATAAATCGAGTCAACTTGGCATTAAAATCAGCTGGGAAATAGTAGAATCTATAAAAATATTGGGATTGGTTTACAAAATAAAAGCGAATGAAATTGATATTATTTGTTACAAAAGAATATTATAATTAAATTAGACATTTTTTTATAAAAAATTAGACCTGGTAATTTTTATATATATATATATATATAATAAGTGTTAGTTGACTCATTTTAATTAATACATTTATAAAAATAAATTCACGGAAAATCCCTTTCAAAAAAAGAGAAAAGAAAAGAAATTCAACAAAATGGGGAAATGAATGGAGTTAATTAACTTTATATTATAATTAACAAATAATTCCCTTTTTTAACACAGAATTAACAAAGAAGTGTTAACTGACTTATTTTAAGGTACCTATTAAAAAGGGGAAAAAAAGAATTAAAAGAAAAAAGAACAGAAAAGAAAAGAAATGATTGATTAAGGAATGAACAGAGTTAACTTTGTATTAAATTAAAATTAGCTAACAAATACTAAAATATGTAAAGTAAGTGTTTGGATTGGCTCACAAAATTTTGTAAAATCGAATGAAAAATGGCTTTTTTGTGGTATTAGAATGTTATAGTTAAATTAGACATCTTAATATAGAAGAATAAGTTTTTACCTTACATATGACAAAAGAAATTTCCAGACATTTTTTTTTTTCATGGAAACAATAAGTAAACATCAAGGAAAAAATTTTATGGTGTGAATATAATTAGCATTACTTTGTTGTGTATTCAAGTTGGTTTCACTGTGAAACATTGGTCACATTTTAGAAGTAAAAAGTATTATCTTGAAGTAATTCGGGCAATAAAGTTTTTGCTCCTAGACTGTAATTAACCCCTTCTGATGCAAGATTACTTTCAGTTTTATATATGTAATGATGATTAATAAGAGTCAAAATCAATCATTCTCTCACTTGAGCATAACGTCCGGTATTCATCTATTGGCAACTTTATGTGGCAGTACCCAGAGTCACAGGTCAGTCGAGTTGAAGATTTAATTGTGCAATGAGGATGGTAAATCGACAAGCTATACAACCAATGTAATATACAAGGAGCTTTTCCAAAATCTTTGATAATTATACATTTTTATTTTGAGTATTCTGTCACATTTTGTATTAGTATTCAAAGCAAGTGGTATATTTGAACTTTCATATTTTTCACTTTTTTCATATTGTGTAAAGGTATTTACAGTTAAATCATTTGATGTCATTTTTCTGTGCAACGCACGAGTGCAGTATTAGTCATTCTAAAGTCAACAATATTATAGTTCATGCAAATTTGAACAGATCGGAAGTTTTCTATATGTTTCTTTTTCATATCTTATACTATTATTTTATAGAGCTAGTTATAAAATTAGCCTTACGATCGGATTCAGGGAAAGTGGTATACTAGTTATTTATCCGTCTGCATTCAAGGAAACTTATAATCTTCCCAAACCCGCTTCTAAAACTTTATTGACTGATGTTAAAATAAGATGAAACTTGAACGACCCCCGTGAAATTGCCGGCTGAAAGTACTCCAACTGATAGCCATCTAACGTCAGTGAGAGAGATGCACATACATACAAATACAGAACCCAATCATTGATCTTCATCTTCTCCATACACATACATCCAATCTACGGTGACCTTCTGACTCCCCGATTTATGCCTATCGCCATTTGCTTCCACACTTTCTCTGCGAAAACTTCTCCTCGCTATCGCTCCTCCGTATTCCCTTCCGGGTTCCACTTCCCTTCATCCACTGTCTGTCGATTGCAATTCGGTTTTCGGCTTCTGGATTCGCTTAGGTAGTGCTCTTCTGTCAAATGTAAGTGAATATCGGAGAGTATTTCAGGGTTTCTAGGTTCTTTTTCTGAAAAAGGTGCATTTATTCAAATTTGGAGCTTGATTTTACCCTTGTGGTAGTCTACTTATCCGTGATCCACGTGTTCCTCTTTCGATTTTTCGTGTCAAAGGCTAGACATTGATTCGCAATAGTGGCGTGAGTTTGCGGTTATTCTTCTTTAGCTTGATTGACGTGCAGTATTGTGCTTTATCGATGTTTACTCTTTTCCAATTTGTCAGAAACTGGACATCGTTTCGTAATACTGAGTTCAGTGCTTCATAATGCGGAGTTTTCTTTCTGTCGTTGCCACTGCCGAGAAATTTCACTTGCACGTGTTCCACTTTTATTTATTTTTTTATTTTTGAATAATTGTTGGAAATTGGACGGTAGTTTTCACAACAGAATTTTTCTTTAAAGGTGGTTTATAATAGTCTCAGGTAGCTGCAGTATTTATTACAAAAGATGCAAAGAAAATGACATAACTTGATATGTGGTCTCATGAAAATGGGAATGGAAGATGTAAAGCTGAACTTATCCCATGATTTTTTCTTAAATTTCTTTAAATAATTATAGCTAGAAGACAAAATTGAACTATATTTGATGTAATGAAAAATCATACAAATAGACTAAAACCCTTCAGCAAATACATATTGATGCAAATACATATTGATGTTGTGTGCCACATTTTTGCTAATATCAATCATGTTGCTGAGACCTGACAATAATAATATATCTGCACTGGTTAACACAAAGCTAGCAATAAAAGGATTTCTCTCACTCTCCATCTCTCTCCCACCCTCGCTTCCTCCTTCTTTTTCTTTGAGGAGAAGCCATTAATCAGAGAGAGTACCTTTTGGAATGGAGGGAAACCTAACTTGTCATATTAACATCTCATAAATAAAGAGCGAAAAATGAAACTATGAATTACCAAAACTATCCTCCTGACAACCAATGCACTGACTAACTAATTCTTTGGCATTCTGGATAAGCATGCCATATATTTGAGGGGAAATTTCATTTTCCGATCTTTTCCTTTACTTCAGTCCTCTTGCTCCACATATTCTCATTCTTCCAGTATCTTACTGTTTTATATTGCCTCAATATCTGACAGTTCTATAGAATGTTTCATGTTATCAATAAAAATACTTCTTGTCCTTTATGATTATCTGTAAAAGATGGAACTAATTATCTACTTAAAATATTTACTAGCTTATGGTAAAAGTATTCATATGTGGCTGTAAAAGTTTCATTGAACTTCCAGAATATAGTAATACTTGATCCGTATATGGTAAAAGTATTCATATGTGGCTGTAAAAGTTTCATTGAACTTCCAGATTATAGTAATACTTGATCTGTATATTTCTTTTTCTGAATACAAAGTTCCGGCTTTATCTTGACCGAGTTATAGCTATAACTGTACCATTTCTCAATATATGCACGAAAGCCCTTGCCAACAATGCACATGTGGATATGCATACGCTTGTATCTTTGACATAAGAAGCTTTTTCTGCTTTTTGAATTTTATATTTAGGTTTTCTTCCCTTTTTTCCCTATTTTAAATTTATTTGAGGGGAGAAATGCTGCTTACTTCTGGTAGTAACTTTTTGTCTGATATAGTTGCAGATATGGATAATTGCGGAAGCCCAAGTTTGTTTCCGTTGCACCGCTGCAAAACAATTCATCTGGTAGGTATCATGTTCTTCTATCAATATCTATCATTGTCCCGCTTAGAAAATTTGAAGATGTTGCATCTTGGTTTGAAGGATACTCGAGGTTGCCTTCTCTTGCTCATAATTTCGAAGGCTTTTATATAACCGTATATTCAGGTGAGGCATGCTCAAGGAACCCACAATGTAGAAGGAGACAAGAACTACAAAGCATATATGTCTCCTGAATATTTTGATGCCAATATTACCCAGCTGGGATGGAAACAGGTTGAGACAGCCAGTATTTGTCTGCAACTTACACTTATCAATCTCATCATCCTTCCGGCTGATTTTTAAGCATACTTTCCCCTGTATCAGGTTGAAAATTTGCGTAAACACGTTCATGCAAGTGGGCTTTTCAAGAAGATCGATTTGGTTGTGACATCTCCTTTGCTAAGGTAATAATTCTATCATGGATTTTTGCCTTGGCAACTTGAAAATAAGCATCCATTCAGATAACATTTTAAACTTGAGAACATTCTATCCAAAATCTAGCAGCGTTTGGAATTTTATTTTCATTGTTTTGAAATGGACGTCCAGGTACTGAGAATGCTATGAACCATGTTCCTTTGAGTATTGGGACACCACAGTCAGGGTGGGTTCATCTTATTTAAATAGATGTTGAGTCTCGTTTTCATGCATATGTTTCAGCGGTTACATATGTATGATTTGATCTTACCATGAATGTCAATATCATTTAACTTTCCAGCGAAGTGGTATTAGAGTCTTGGAGACATGGGAAGAAGGCTTGATTGTAAGGAGGGAGGCATTGACGAATATATATAGTTACTTTTATTTCATTAGAGTAGTTTAATTACCTAGTGCCTCAGAGCCTGTGTCATTTACCACACTAAACGCTAATGACAAGAGACTGTTACCCCTCTAACGTACAACTCCCTCGGGACTGCATATTAAGGCTTTTAAGTGTACTTAGCACAAGTTCTGTTGAGCGTAGACACAGAATATCTGTTTGCTTCTAGTGAAATGAGAGAACAATTTAAGCCCCTGTTAGCAAGTCACTTCTATTTTAGAAGAGAATTTAGGCAAACTAATCATATCCACATATCTTGTGGGACCCATGTGCACTACGCAAATCTCCACTATTCATTTTCAAAAAATCCACTTCTATTTCAAAATAGATATAGTCAAATACATTGCTAACAGGGGCTGTCTGTGAGGTCAATCTCTTAGGATTTTGCACAGTAAAACATATATATATATGTGTGTATATTGGAAGGAAATAAGACATATTTTTGTGCCTGGGCTTTAGTACATATGCATTCCATCCTTCTGATGATGCATCTATGTCTGCAATCTGTGTTTAAGCCAGCTTTTCTGTATTTGGACTTCCATTCTGCTTGTCTGTCATCTCTGGTTAGATCTCTTACAATATTGAGAAACTAGCAGAGATATTCTTACCAATCAAACATATTTGTTGTCACCGGGGAATTGTGGAAATACATATCTTATGTTCTTTATGTGGATAATGAATAGTAATACTAGCAAATGTCATGTATCCTCGGCTTCTAGTAGAAATAGTCCCAGACCTAGCTAGAATTCAATACTCTTCTTGATCTAAACGGGGCCCTTGCTCTTTACTAGTGAATTGAAGGTCACACTTCTTTGGTGGGCAAATCTACTTTTCTAATTTGCTGTGTGATACATTGCAGGTTTAGAAATTCATTTCTACCAATAAGTTTTTTTAACTGTTTATTTTGTTGCTGAACTCCTTAAGAAAAAACAACTGTGGTGCTGTTAAATCACAGGACTATGCAAACAGCTGTTGGGGTATTTGGTGGTGGCGACTATACAGATAGGATGGATGTACTACCGCTGATGGTGGCAAATGCAGGAAATAGCGACCGTGCTGCAATTTCAAGTCTTAATTGCCCACCTATCCTTGCAGTGGAACTTTGTCGCGAGCATTTGGTAGGTCTGGATCAAAATGCTTGCCCATTTCAATTTCATCTTTATTTATCCGGAAAGAGCTTCCACTTCTTTCTTTACCTGATTCAGCTAATTTTGTTTCATGAATTTAGTCTTCCTTGCCATGGAATTTAGGATGAATATCGAATCCTTTTTTACCCCCTGTTGGGAGACAGTATGGCTTATTCTTCAGGCCATCAAGTTGGAAAAAGGAAAGTACTGGCTGACACAGTGAGTCTGATCTTTTGTAGAGATCTACCAAAGAAGAACCTTGTTTAATCCACGTGGGTTCTGACAATCTGCAACGTAATTTTGTTCATAAACCACATTTTGGAAATGGTTATTTTGTTTGAAACTTGGTAATGAGCTTATTAAGGGCTCTTGAAATCAATTGTTGAAAGTTTGAATATCTAGAATGCAGTTTTCTCACGAAATCTACCCGTTCACAAACCAGTTCTATTTAAAAGTAGAAATGGTAAAGGAAATAAATGGTGGATATTTTTGTGGTACATATGAGTCCCATGAAATATGCAGGTGTGATTGGTTTGACCATATTCTATTTTTAGATAGAAATGGTTTGTGAATGGATGTGAATCATCATTTTTATGTGTGCTGTGTTTCTTATCCTTTTGTCTTATTTCCCCTGAAAATAGATTTTGCTTTAGAGTATGGAGAGATGCAGTTACATGAAAGTCGAATTGCTCTCTCATGGGATTAATTTATGTCCACTGGTATACCTTGTAGCTTACAGTATGATAATTATTAGTGGGCACTGAAACGCATTTTATTACAATCAACAATAAAATAAATTGCTAAAAGTTAATCTTTTATTGGGGTACAATGTCCACGATTAAAGCCTGATGACTTCCTTTTTCAAAATTGTGGTTGTAGGGTATCCATCCTTGTGACAAGAGAAGAAGCGTCAGTGAATATCAATGTCTTTTTCCTGCAGTTGATTTTTCGCTGGCAAGTACTGTGACTATTATCTCTTAACATAATGCAAAAGTTCTTACGACACACCTTAGACACTAGTCATTTGGTTGGACAAAGGCCCGAAGATACAGGGATAGAGTTGACATCCTCCATACATCTGTAAAAAATTCTTGATTTTCTTTCAGATAGAGAGTGATGAGGACACCTTATGGAAGGCGGATGTCCGAGAGACTAAAGAAGACCTTGCAGCCAGGGGAATGAACTTCATGATCTGGTGATGTTTTCTTTTCTTTTCTTTTCATAGAAGATAAAAGCCATTTGTAGTGCAAGATGGCAAGTTATCACTCAGCTTAAAAAGGCATTTTGAGGATTTCTATTTTCTTGTTTGTTCCTAGCTCAATATTTGCATTGGATATAGAACTTTTGGAATTAAGAACCCATCTATATATATATATATATATATAGAGAGAGAGAGAGAGAGAGAGAGAGAAGGCAATTTCAAAGAAATTGCTATATTACATTATGGCTACATTAATATTAAATTGTTTTAGATCTTACATTAAGAAATCTCTCTGACCAGTAAGAAACCACTCTTATAATATAGTTCGGCAAAGTTCCTCCTATCTGGTAGCAGGGATGACGCCAATGTTGATTAAGGTGCAAGAGACTTGGAATAATCTGAGTATGAAGAATTTGATTCTGAAGAATGTATCTTGTAAATCTGGTTCCGGCTTCTTTTGATTATTGTAAGATTGAAGCAACACTTTATAAAAAGCAAGCCATATAGTGGCACTTTATTGATAGTAAAAGACCTTAGAGAAATATTCTAGGGATGATACAAAACACAACCACAGGGGCCGAGCAACACACACAAGATAAACAACTAAAAACAAAGAAACAAAGCAACCAAACCAAGGACCGGCCACAACAGAAAAAGACCACAACAAGCAGGCAAAACAGAAATGAAACAAAAACTAGCCACTCCGTTCCCAGAGCCATCAAACAGATAATAGATTTTCATCATTGCTGTCCCCATTTTGTAGAACCGTCTCGGCGTTTGCTGATAAGCGAGCAGCATATCTAGTGCGGGAAATGGGATTCTCTTTTTTTAAGCTTTGATTCAGTGGGAAAATCTGTGCTTCATTTGGATTTCTTGGATGCGCCATGAGAGGGACAGAAGCACATTTCATACAGTATGCATATTGGCATGTGCAGTCTTCACTGGAATGATCTTATGCATTGCAGTCTAGTACTTTGATTTTTATTTGAAGGTCCAATTACATTTTGATCTGACAATATATTTCTGTTTATGCAGGTTATTAACGAGGAAAGAGAAGGAGATAGCAGTAGTAACCCACAGTGGGTTCCTCTATCATACATTGGCTGCATTTGGTAATGACTGCCATCCTCTAATGAAGCAAGAAATATCCAAACAGTAAGAACCCATGAAACTAGTGTTTTCACTGTGGATCCCACAACTCATCAACACTTGCTGTCGCCTCGTCTACTACTCAATTCATGAACTTGCTTTAACACAAGTGTCTCTCATCCTGATACTTAAAAAGTATAGAAAACGAGTGGTTGCCACAAGTAGCTGTACATGGAACATAGCTATCTCAGATGTTACAACCCTTAAGTTGTCATTTAAGATATGAACCGTGTGCCAATTTATTACTCGAAAGGAATGGAGGTAGAGAATCTAAAGTATTGAACCTAAAATGTAAAAGCTATAACTATGTCGTGCACTGGTTGTTATTGACCTACTAAATTGTGAAGTTTTATGGAGTCTAGGCTGATTTGCATCACGACTTAGCATACAAGAAAGAATTTCCCTTCATCCTTCCTGTTCCAAGTCTCTAAGGGGAACTCCTTTAGGCAATGTTGCAATGACACAGGTTAGCTCATACTTCTCTTCTGCTTCTGAGCTGATTCTTCATAAATGGATTCTAAATTCTGGATTCTCATTAAAGAATGGCGTCTGTGTGTGTGTGTGTGTGTGTGTGTGTGAGAGAGAGAGAGAGAGAGAGAGAGAGAGAGAGAGAGGCCAGTATAGATTTGGGATGAATAAAACTTGATTTATTCTATGTTCTAGGCTAGGTGCAGCACTATTCCTGTTGCTTACCCAGTCTAGTCACCGAAGCCATTCTGCATCTCTTATTTTACGGCAGTGGGTTCCTGTCTCATATTGTCAACAAAAACTCAGTCATAACAAAAGAAGTAATGAAGTTTTTTGTAGTCATCGTAACTGCATAATTACCTTCTTTACGTTCCTTTTTCAGTTTTGCAAACTGTGAGCTCCGTTCGCTGGTCATTGTTGATAGAAGGTAAATGATAAACCTTGAGGAAAAGCCAGCAATTTCCTGCCTTACGAATTTTATGGTTTTCAACCAATCACTTATTCTCTATGCACTCATTCTTTCCAGCATGATGGTTACGGATATCCCCCCATCTCATTACCCAGGAAATATCGCATCTGGCCGAGATTTGCCCAGCGAAGCTGCAGATGAGAAAAATCAAGGGAACAAAAGGAATGACCTTCTGCGCAAGTAAAGAACTGCCATGGCCTTGCTTCAGTGGGATAACAGAATTGTCATTCTACATATATATTCATATCCATAACATAGAAACAGTCATGGAGAGATTTTTGTCCTTTGCTGGATGTACTTTGCCTAGCAAGCCATTTATCAAACTGTTTATTGCTTAATGCTTCAAATGTTAAGAAGTGATAATAGAAATATGATTTGAAAATTGAAATTTAACCAGATATACTCTTTTAATTTGGAGGTTTCACGAAGATCTGACTGTTGAATTTCCATTGGTTATTTTTTAACATTTGAGCTTTCTCACGTCATTCAACTGTGCCATCCACATGGACTAGTTTCACATAGTTTTGGACACAACTTTTATTGTGATTACATGCTCGAAACGGATGTCAAGCAGAGATCTCGTAAACGAAGAGGCAGTCCTTGGTACTTAATTACCTTTTAAGATGTCATAAAATTGCAGCGGCTTTTTCTTAGGTGATGCACAAAGTTCCTAAAATGCAGAGAACATTTCTATTAGTACTGCATTTACTGAGAAGGCATTCGGTCTGTGCATTGAAGAGGTCCAGTTGAGAAAGAACATGTTCCCCATGTTAATGTAAGCAAGAGAAATTACCTCTACTGCAGCAGCCAAATGCAAAATTGTAGCTTCACCCAGGGACGACCTATGAGTTGTATGCCGATAGGCAAACCTTCCTTGTCGTACCCAACCTGAGCATTCCATATTTGAAGCAAAAAGGGGAGCATAAATAGTTGGTACTTTTGAGACAATGATATTTACTAAGGAATTGAAGTGGACTCTCAAGTATAATGAATAAGATTTTAATTTTTCTCTTTTCATTCTTCCCTCTAGGCCCAAAAATTACACATCTACGTGTGTCAGTACGTCCTTCTCCTCCCTTTCTTCATCTTCTCCATTCCTCTCTTCTTCATAGTAATCTTCTTCCCCTCCTCCTTTCCATTCTTACGGTTAGAACCCACCACGTAGCAGTATACTAGTTATATGTCCCTTCACCTCAAAGCCATCAGATACTCGTTCAGAACGTAAACCGATAGGAAGAGAATGTCAAGTTCCCAGCCATTTTATTGATTTTGGAAAACATTTTGGAGGCATATGAAAATGTATATGGCAATCAACTGTTTCTCGTTTACTTTCTAGATAAAGGTTAACATATAAATGGTCTGCAAATTCTTGTTTACATTCACAACTTCAGAAACATTACTAGAAAGGATCATTGGAATAAGGTCCCAATAGATGCCGTATTTATGCTCATACACCATATCTGTAGCATCTACCTTCAAGAAAATTTCAGCTTTTCCTAAGCATTGTTTGCTTAAAATGATTAAGCAAAATGAATTTGGAAAATGACTTCACAGAACAAAAAGTATATACCAGAAACATACTCAGACAATTACATGCATATAGCCTCAGCCAACAACGTGAATCGGGGCTAGTTAAGCTACATATTTATTAAGTCTTTTGCTTAACAAATACTAGGCACTGAAGAAATCCAAGAAGTCTAACGTCACTTACCGGCACAGAGATTGCAGGAAGCCCCAGAAGATTTGCATTCACAATAAACCGCATTAGATTTCCTGAAACGAAGAGAAAATTCATCAATTCCCCAAAGTATTTATAGAGTAATAAGCTGCACCAGTAATAATAAATAGATAGTAAATTAGTGATCCCAAAATCTGAACTTTTTTCTTTTGCTCTTTTAAAAGAAATAACCGTAACTGATTGTAAGAAATGCACGAAATGTTTCCAACTCCAAATTCTCTTTTATCTACAAACTCACCTTTTTTACTATTCATTATTATGCTTATAAATTACTCAAATTAAGAAAGTATTATCTCAATGTAGTTGAGACAGGCATTGGAAGGAATAATAGCAATACAACTTGTATAGGTTTTGAAAATTATAAAGTGAAAGACCTTATTTATAAGATTAAGAATAATTATATACAATAAGGATGCAAGCATAAACAATAGCATAGAATCAAGGACACAGTATGAAGAAAATGATTCTACAAGTTTAAGAAACTTAGGCACCATAGACCTAAAAGTTGAAGGAAATATAATCCCATGTTCAGCTAAACCTATTTGAAGGCAATGCAGTTGAGCTAATTCAGGGACGCTGAACCAATTCACCAGTGTTCCTACAGAAACCAAATATCTAATTTCTGCAATAGTCTGGTGGAAACAAGCAATGCATTATTTGTTCCAATTAATGCGGAACAGTTAACAATTAGATTAGGAACCAGAATTTTAAAAATATAATAATAAGATGCTTGAAAACAAAGAACCAACCTGAACCTTCCAAATCTGTCTCCCCTGATTTAAGGGCATTTGAAGGTATTAGAGGTGCTGTCATGCTGATGAAAAGAAGGCCCAATACATCAGCACAGGTCGATTTGGGAAGCAACAAGGATGAGAAAGTAAAAGAAACTACTCGCATCATTGCACTTACAGTACATAAAATTTATTGGGGGTGAGAAAAAGAAAAATAAAATTGGGTCACAACACTGACCACCATCAACATGCATTTTGCTGGAATCAATAGACTAGTTGCAGCTTCTGTACTCAAGTTTTGGAAACATAAGTACACTAGCATAATATAAAGATAAACTATGGATACAAGCAAATAACACTTAGAAATTTACATTACTTTCTTATTTTCTTGAAGAGTGTAAACAGGTATAAGAAATTCATTAAGTCTGCAAGTTCAAAGAAAAATATTTTGTATGATTTTCTTGGCTTCAGAGGTCAGAGAACTTTCAGTTCCCAGCTTACAACCTCCACCGAACCCAAAATTATAAAAGGGAAAAAAGAAACCCCAAACTGGCAAGGGAAAAAAGAAACCCCAAAATTATAAAAGGGAAAAAAGGAATAGTGCTATTTATCACCTGGTGACAATCATCATTTTTTGGTGGTAATACATGATTAGTCTACTTAAATGAATTCCATGTCCCACCATTTTATTTGAGTTATCATCATTTAATGCTACGGGCCCACTGCAATGCAACATAGGATGGTGATCATCTTCATTAGTGATAAATATCATTATTCAAAAAGGAGATATGGGAAAAAGAAAAAAGACACGAAATCTTTATATTGAAATTCATCACAGATTCAGGCAAATAGTAGAACTCATTCAAGTTCATCAAGCAAAGAATGCATGGCTGTTGAAACATGCCAAAAAAAAAACACATATATACATGTCCTGGAGATGGCTACTGATTGAAACAAAGCCTTGAACTGGCAAGTAATTTTCATCATAATATATACCCAGTGGTTGGAGTGACAATGATATCCACCTTCTTAAAAATCTCAATATGGAAGTACGTTATCCTTCTCCTATAATAAGATGAAAATAAATGTTAATACAAATCTAAAATGGTATTTACATAATAATATGACTATGCTAGTCATCAGAAACTTATTCATTCTTGACCGTTTACCAAAAAATATTGAAAGAGAGTAGTTCGGTTGATTCTTTTTAGAATTAAGAAGCAAGACTCCCACACACCTGAGGCATTGAGCGGCAACATAGTCTGATGCTGTGAATGACCGAAAAAGTGCGAGATTTGTTCGAGTGTCATATGTAAACTTCCCTGCTTTCCTACAGAAAAATAATAAGATTGATTCAAGTAATCAGAACTTGATTATTCTTTAGAAATACCAAACATAAACTTTGAATTTTCTGAGAACGCATATGGTTAAGGCTGGTCTGCATACTGATATATTAAAATGGTAAGAGTGTACATACCCATCTTCAAATTCAGGATCCAGTCCAGGTAGAGATTCAGAGCCAATTGAAACAAGGTGAGCTGCGCGCATCTCACGAAGCTCTGGAATAACAATCTCCACTGTCTTTTGCAGCAATTGAGAGTTTAAAGCAGGAACATTTATTCTCCTAATCCTTAATTTGTTTAATTTGTTCTTATAATCATAAGAAAAGAACACTTCCAAGATTGAACAAGCATGGATGCTCAAATTATTAAAGGCATGGGATTAGGGCAATTGACTTACTTTGCATCCATATGTTTCTGATAAACGATTGAGAACATCTTCACACTTCTCAGATATATCAGTTGAAAATACATCATTAAACCACTGCAGAAGAAACATCATATGAACAAGAAATAACATTCACAAGTCACATTGTAATTAAATCTTGTAACCTTAACAAAAAGAGAACATGCCATTACCTCTGGGTACTTCCCTAACCGTATTGATTCCAGAGCCCTTGAACTATCGTGTGAAGATAAATCAGGCAAGCAAGGTGGGGACTGCAGAAAGAATAAAGAAATCAGCTTTCTATGATTTCTAGTACTTTCTCAATGCAAGCAACATTTCTGGCTAGTAACTTCCTGTCAGAACTATGTTGACAATACAATTCAGTACTGAGAGGACTTGAAATATCCAACAACTGAAAAAAGAGCTATGAATACAATATCAGGAGATTACTGGATTCAAAGCAATTCTATCGTCCATAGAGGATCCTAAAATTGCTGCGTACCTGAAAAGTCGAAAACAGATAAATTAGGAATCCCAACTTCACAGTAAGTGAATTCAACAGTATTCATTCCTTTAAATGAACAAAGCTAGTAAAATATGTGGTGGAAGGAGAGAGGCTGTCAAGAACATGAGGCTAAAATATTTGAATTTATGCAGAAACATGCAAGATTTGAAAAGGTCCAAAATCCTAGTCCAAAAGGACTGCACTTTTTAATGCTAAAGTGCTTCCTGCAGTTCATGTTAGACCAAATTATCGTCTCAAACAAGTCAATCCAACATTAAGCCGAGCTCCCACTTTGAAATCTTTGAGGAGAAGTTACAACTACTCTGGTCAACAAACTGGTCTCGCAATCCATTTAAGCGGATATACTATAAGCAGTTGTTCATATGTTTTCAGGGAATATTTATAAGTAGATTCCAGATATCTGTGAAGTGTTTCTTCTGAACAGATGAGGCAATATGTATTTGGTTTTCAGATACTATATTTGTCAGTTATAGAGCCAACCTTGTCATGTGAGTGTGACAAGGCTAGAAAAATAATTCTGATAGAAAGGGAAACCAAATCAATTGCTTAGTAAGATGGGACGATAGAGTGACAGAAAACAATAATGCTGGCAGATATTTCTCATGGTTCTCTGTTTTTAAAGGAAAATAGGGGCAACAGTAACTTAGATATTTGGCATAAATTCAAAATGAAGAGTTCGTGATAAACATGGAACCAAATTATATTAGCGAAGAAGATTCTTTTCTTAGGAATCATCATTTTGCTTTATTATCTTAGTCCCTCATCTTCTTAAACAAATACGGAGGCCAAAACAAAACTGTGAAGAATAGCGATCAACTATTAGTTTCCATGTAGCATCTAAGACATTAAGCTCATCTTCTTAACTTTTATGATAAACAGTAATTCAGCGAATTATTGTCAACAGTTTCTTTAACAGCTTATAAAACAAAGGATATTAATTCTTCAAATCTGTTTATAAGAATATCATAGGCAAAGTTACTTACACAAGTATTGCATCCTCAACACTTGATGCAATAGCTCCAATAATCTCAACAGTCCCTGAATCACACAGAGATCTGAAAAAGAATACTCAGAAGACACAAAAAGTGAAATGCCAGAATAGAAGTGCAGATTTCTATTGGAGAACTTCCAAAAATCTGCTGTTAAAGAACATAAGAGAATTACAAAAGTTGTTTCCGTGGAGTGGTTTCCAGAATGCAAGAACAAGTTACTACCTGAGTTTACTAAAAGCTCATGGTTACATTAAGCTGGAGAAGGTTGTCAATTCATTATAGCTATACCAAAAACTAAGTATATAATATATTTTCAGCCTCGCAGGGCTTGTTCTTTGGAGCATTATGTAAAGAGAAGTTAGATTTATAGGAGAATGTATGGTGAGAATGTAAGTGTGAAAATTTGTTTTTTGTGGAAACTATCTGGTTGGTGTTGATTTGGTAGATTTATTGCTTTACATAAATGTACCAAGAACAAGCTCTAAAGATTTCTAATAAATGGTTACAAACTTGAGTAGTTTGTCAACCAAAATGGTAAGAATATCATGAAGTGCAGGAGTCTAAAGGGTACATTTTCTTTGGAGATATTCGATTACATGATGGCTAAAATTTTCCTGTCCTCCTCCTATTGGCGTTGGAAGAGAAGAATAGAGCTATTAGAAGATTATAAGAAGTAAGGTAAGGACGTCAATGGCATTATAATGTTCTGTAAGAAACTTTAGAATATAATAAGCAAGGTTGAGGCTCATGAGTTCACCCCCGTCATATCAGTTCGCCCATATGTCGACTTCAAGCCCACTACACCACATAATGAGGATGGAATACGAATTGAACCTGTATTTTTGGAATTAGAACATGAAAATAAATTACAAGGATTCCATTGAAAAGCAAGAGAACAGTTCACAATGAACAACCTCCACCATCTGTTCCTAATGCAGCTGAACACAGTCCAGAAGATACAATTGATGCAGGACCTGATGATGATCCGCCTGCATATCTATCAGGATCATGTGGATTTCTTGCTGTCCTGTATGCCAAAGGTACAAATTATACTCATACATGAAAGTTTAATGGTGGACTCATGTCTGTTTCAAGGATGAACAAGGTAGTTAGGGGAATATTATACTATAAGATCTCTCAAATAATGCATGGAGCAGCTAATAACAATTTAAAAATATTACTTTTAAGTCATAATCTAACATCAAGCTGATTCAACGAACATTTTGTTCGGAGTCCCGGGCTCCCGGCACTCAGACTGAAGTCAAAATTGTCGGCAGAGAGAGTCAACAATTTACGACAACCAAAAGTGAACTCATTGCTAGGTTACATGCCATCATTTTTTTTTTTTTAATGAGGAAACATGTCCTCACTTTTAATGAAGGTATATGATACTGAGATGCCTGCTCACAAGAAAAATAGGAGAATTCAATGGCAATAAAAATGTGATGCCGAATTGAAGCATGAACTGAAAATTACTTTGTAGGAGGATTAGGAAATTAAAGTTGACATTTGAAAGTACATGGGTTCTTTTCCTCAGTGTATCACATTGTCCAAGAACCTTTTCCTCTAGAATAGATATGCATATATAAAAAACTACATAAATGCAGCTATAGGTGTATTTTCAAATGGTATATTGCCAAGCTAATAAGTTGTAATCTTCTATTCATGAATCCAAATGGCAATAGCTTAGAATATAACCTATCTCACAATCGATGTGATAAAGATTTCGTTCCTAATTGTGGAGAAACTTTTGATTATGTTGTGGACTACATAAATAATGGTGCAGATTACAACTCAAGGTGCTTACTGTAGACTTGAATTTAGAAAGTTGCTATTATACCTTCTAAAAAGAATTAGAACTTACGAATGAGTGTAAAGTTTCTTTTAATTGTTATTGGCAGTTTTAACTTAAAATTTTAGTAAATTTCCCCTTTTGTTCATATAAGTTGAACCATTATTTATGAATATTTGAGACCTTGATCTGCCATAGTAATGATCTGAAATTTCTTTTCCAAATTCTCTCTCTCTCTCTCTCTCTCTCTCTCCCCCCCCCTTCTCAAGTTCTCTTTTATGGATGTAGTCTGAAAGCAGATACAATATTAGGACTGGGATTGCGGTTGTACAGCTTCACATACCCAAATTAGAAATTAATTAAAAGGATCCACAAGAAGAACGAACTCAAAATAGCTAATTATCAGTGTAAAATAATTTAAAGACTCCATAGTGAGCTATGAAATTTCTCAACAGTAGCTATGTTAAATGGAAGGACTGAATAGATTGTTAAGGAAAGGGTAATCAGGCATTGAACCATTCTAATGGTTATGGGTTTGGCACTTATGAAGCTTTAGAACATAGATCATATAAACAGCATGACAATTCCTACACAGGTTCTCATGCATAACGTACCCATAATTTGGATTATTTCCGGTAATTCCTAGTCCCATTTCATGCATATTTGCCTTTCCAACTAAAATCACACCACAGCTACGTAATCTTGAAACAGAAACTGCATCCTTCTCAACCGGGTGAATTGCGTTAAAGAAGGTTGTTCCGCCTGTTCGTCATAAAGCAATCACTAAAGTTCATATGTCGCTTAAAAACATGACTTACAATTTTTTCTTTTTTTTGCCTTTCAAAACACCATTAGAGCTTCGACGGGGTTTATAGACCTCCATCTAAGCTAGGGGAGTAGGATGCCGTTACCACTTTATTCATACAGAAAAAACGTGACCTACAAAAAAATTTTTGAAATGAGTACCATTTGAAGGGAGAGGATAGCAATCGATATCATCCTTAATCGCCACAAAAATACCATCCAAGATTGATAATGGTTTCCCTGCACATTTCAGCTAAAGAGTAAGAATAAATCTTGAGCATTACACTAGCCCATTAAGTTAATCTCCAACACAGATGTCTAAAATGAATGTGGAACCGATATGGAGGGAGGACAAAATGAGTTTTTAGAGACAATGTTATACACACTGTAAAGGACGGCTGTCCATTTTTGACAGTCTTCTAAACAGACTCGAAGTGTGGAGCCATTTTCTAATAATTCTTTTAAATCTTATTTCTCTCTCTGTTAAATTTGTCCTTCTCTCTTCCTTTCACTTTCTTTTGCCTTGTCTTCTTCCTTTCTCTTGCCACACAGTATCTGTATTAGAGATGCTAAGTATGTACAAGTATAAATTGAAAATTAAATCTAAATAAAGTAACATTCATTTCCTAACAGCTTAATTTATTGATGTGGTGGACCATTGTGGTATTTAATTAGGCAAAGGTTCCAACTAGCTTAAAGTCTTGAAACCATCCATTTGTCAAAATTGTGGTTAAATAGACAAATGTGTCCATCTCGAATAGCTAAGATTTTAGATGATGCAGTTCAACTTAGAGAACAAATACAATCATGTATTATCAAGGTTCATACAGTCGCGTTGCTAAAAAGATTTGCATAACTTTCACCTTCTTCAAACCTTTGGGTGGAAGCTGCAGCTTGCTTTCTTATGAGGTCCAGCTCATAAGAAATCAGTAGTGGTGCAGGGGGCTTCTTACTATTGAACTCCTCCATTGCTGAGATGAAGCGCTTCGCGACCTATACAATACTTGCATGCCATCTGAGCAAACAATGATTAGAAAGAGGTTAAAAAACCAAGCATAAATATGTGCTTACAACAGATGGGGTGGCGAGCTTAGATCTGTAAGCATATGCATAATCACGGATCTTCCAATAGCGGAAAGATGGAAAAATATGCCAACTCCAACTTTTAGCATGGTCATAATCTGGAAGGCTCTTCAAGGCTAGTTCAACTCTCTCAACAGGTTTTCCATCTTCTTCCAGCAGAACAATGCCAATCTCTGGTTCTGAATACGATCAAATCAAATTCAATGGATGGTGTACGAAGGGTATAAACATTGAGTCAAGTTCAACAAGACATTCAAAGGCTTTAATTTCACTTCTTGCAAAAACCTATATTATTGTTATTTTACCAGTGCTTATATAAGTAGATATTATTCATGTTATAAGTCAAAGATTTTCTCAAACTTTCAATCATTTAGCCATCTTGAGTAGCTAATTTCTATGGTTCCAAAATGTTCCAAAACCAGTAACCTAAATTAGGCTGGAAAGTAGAAACTAAATCAGACTAGCATACGTATATATTTATTTTAAAAAAAATAATAATATTTAAGTGAACTAAAAACATGTCTTGCTCAGCCAAAAGAAAAAAAAAATAAAAAAAACATGTCTTGCTTATGACTGAACAGAATTTGTTTCCTTGAATGACTTTTAACCTAATAAATAAATAGAAATAAAACTAAGAAAAAAAAATAAAGATTATAGTGTGGAAGAATAAACCTTGAGGAGGAAACTCAGGTTTAAACATGGGAGCCTCTGGTATCACAGTATTCTTCAAAATCTGGAAGTAACAGACATCAATTTTAAAATTAAGCGCTCAGGTACATCAATTACAGAACGTAAAGTGCAATGTCAATCTTATTATGGAATTCTAATTTGTACATTAATAACATATCAGACCTCAACCATTTTGTTGTCCTTTAATTTAGATATAATCAAAGAGCCAATCACCGGTGCTTCAAGTAATTTAACAAACAACTTGAGCCAGAATCCAGTCAAATGTGGCGCTGAAATTGGAAAATCATCAACACAAGCAAGAAATCACCTACAACTAATGTTGAAAATGAATAACTCCAACAATTCATATAAACGAGGAACGTGATCAAAGGGACCTTCAATTTTTTCATACTGATATTTCACCGTAGAGAAATCAACCTCGCTGGCCGGCAACATCACTTTCTTCTTGCTCATCTCTTATTACCCAATCTGATACCATCAATAAACAAATGCCCCAGTCGAATTCAAAAAGTGATCGAAATTCCAAAATTGAAGTAAAATCAAGTACTAGAAACACTCACAGAGTCAGAGAGTCACACCTCACCAATCCTTT
The DNA here is from genome assembly GCA_963692815.1 of Nyctanthes arbor-tristis. Lineage (NCBI taxonomy): Eukaryota > Viridiplantae > Streptophyta > Magnoliopsida > Lamiales > Oleaceae > Nyctanthes > Nyctanthes arbor-tristis. The sequence goes on from CAVNYN010286831.1 coordinate 21,473, forward strand.
TGTGCAACTTCAGGTGTCAGATTTTTCGACTCTATCAGGTAGTGACGTTAACGTGTAGAGGAAATTGTACTAATTTTTGAAGTTTGAAAATGCAGTGTGATTTGCGCAAGGAGCGTAAAGTTAGCATCGTCGTTGTCGCCGTTCATCGGGAAGGTCGTTGTCAGAATTTCGCGGTTTCATTTGGCAGTTAGTACATTAGCCGCCTGCTTCAGGGCGGAAGCGGATTTCAGTTTCTTGCATGGAGCATTGTGAAGGGCCAGTTTGGGATAGATTATAATCAATTTTCAATTAAATTCATTTTCAATCCACATTCACCTCTTAAAAAAATATTACAAGTAAATTTATAATTTTTTTCTTACTTTTCAACTATACATTACATTCTCTCCCAGAAAATCACATTTCATATAATCAATTCTTAAATAATCAATATCATACAAACCCTAAGAGTATAATTTAGCCACGGGGTGATTACCAAATATGCGAAAAAGATCTACAACTAACTATGAGTATGATTATTGAGGAAATGATCTCCCACTTATTAGTGGGGAAGTAATATATTGCCCTGCATACTAATGAGACATTGTCACGTCATTATTTGAGTTGACTTGGCGCTGTCATATCAATTATGGGCATTATATATCCTCCCTGTGTAACTCTCTAAATTCAGAAAGACCCGAGACGTTACATTGAAGTAAAATTAAATCTTAATACGGAAGTAACAATTACAAAAATGCTTAAACTTGGAAAATTTTATTAAAATTGATGAAATAAATTGTCCAAAATAATTTGAAAATCCAACCGTTATAATAAATAAATGTGAAATCTAAAGAACATTTAAGTAACAATTGTTAGAATTCTCAGACAATGGTCACCATCCATCGATTTGTCACCGACTCCAAGACCCGTAAAAAGTTTGTTTTTGAAAAGAATGAGTATAAAAATACTCAGTAGACTTTAGTGTATATCAATCAATTCATATTGTTAGTATAAAAATTGTATTGGCATCACTGGCGGAGCTTCGGAGGCCATGCCGGGCGCTGGCCCCCCTAAATTGGAAAAATTTCTTCTTTAGTTTGTTTTTAAAAAAAATTTAATATATAAAGGTAATTTAGCCGTGCATAATATACGGCTCATCCTTTCAGCTCAGTCTTCCGATCTCCTGGCTCCGCCATTGGTTGGCATATTCTAGTTTTATTTATAATGTCAAAAATTATTTTGATATAATATTTACATGACATGTTTTACATGAGATATTTTTCCGAGCATGCAAAATTATATCTTGGTCGATAAGAAACGAATTTAGGGTGTGATAGCTTTCTTGGAAGCCAAGAATTTTGATTATATACATATATTTAGTTTTCTAGTGTGAGTTATATTCTACTTCCTTTGTTTAACTAGGTTAAAATTATACGCATGTTAAGTGCGTGTGATTACTTTTTTAGAAGCCAAGAATTTTCGATTATATGCATAGCTTGTTTGATTCTCATTATTTTCTCAATTTATAATTTTACTTATCACTGATTTGATATTTGATTTGACAATTGCTCCATTACAACCATATGTTTCAAACCTTTTTACATTTTCAATACACATTATATCTCTCTCCTCATTATAATTTCCCCACATTTGAACAAATAATGAGAATCAAACAAGCTTGTTTTTTAGTTTGAGTTATATTCTACTTACCATGTTTAATTCGTGCAACGAACGTGTATATATATATATATATATATATATATATATATATGGGAACTTTGATTTTTGACTTGTAAAAGAATTCAAAGACTACGCTATATATAGAGGACATTCTCTTGCAGGTAAATATATACCAATCAAGCATCAAACTTAGAAGAATAATTCTTAAGCTCGACGCAAGAGACAAACACACTATCACCCGCGAGTTTCATACTTGCATCATTCTTACACGCTCTCATAAGTTGTGTTTAACTTGGCATCCTTTCGGAGTGCGTTGGTAGGTAATCAACATTGTGCAAGAGACGGAAGTTGTCAACACAACAAAAGGGGAAAAGAAGGAATTCTTTTATAACTTTTCATTTTGTGTGTTAAGTGTATATTGATATCACTTGATTTCTTTTCTCTATATTAAACCTTTACAAGTGTTAGTAGATCGTTTGTCCCGTAGTAAGGTTGTTCGCGGTTTTCCCTTTTAGGGTTTCCGGGTCAACAAATCTGGTATTCATTCTGTGTTTATTTTTCTTACTTGATTTCGTGCGTTATTGTTCAAGATCTGATGGACAAAGATATATCATGCCTTGGTTGTGCGGTTTATAACTCTAACTCGATCTAAATATATCCTACCGTACTTAATCACACTGATTGCTAATTAATTTATTACTATATGCGTTACAGTTAATTATATGTGTTCTTTGCTGTATTGATACAGAATATACATTGAGTAATTATTCGTCAGATAATTAATTAAGTTGGTATGCATAACTCATTTTTCAACACATATCACAGACGCAATGCATAAACATGCAATCTTCTAGGGTTAGCTTTTCGAGAACAAGTCTTAACTCTTACGCATTAAAGCATACTCTTAAGCATATAATTTAATCAAATAACTTTTATATCTTTCATGCATAAAGCATATAATCTCTAACCACATATCCACGTACAACATTTACAATATAAATCAATCAATAATTTGCAATCTTTAAGAAAAACATTTTTGAAAAATAAGAGTCTACCTTGATATCTTGTGAGGTTGAGCTACTTGAAAAGATGCTCTTTTGGAAATCTCTGCTTCTCGTCGAATTCGAGAAGATTTGCATATGTGTCCTTGAAATTGTGAGATTAGGGATATATTTATTGGCTTTGAAGCTAGGAAATTTTCCTAGTTGAGGTAGAAAATGAAATTGTATCTTGTAGGAATTTCTAGCTCCGTTAGGAGACGTGAATTTTAGTGCACATGTATTTCACGTGTAGTATTAGTTGACATTGAATTGGAGTAAGAAATTGTCATGGCCCGAGAAACTGAAACTAAGATTTCTTAAAAGAAATCGGATTAAAGATCATTTAATTTGGGCTAGGATATCATGGGTCAAAGTGATTGGGATGAGAACGATAAATTAGTCAACGTGGAAATTTATTTGGATTTAAATATACATATATATATATATACACACGTGTTAACTAAACGAGCGCCAAATAAAGTGAACATTAAAATAAGTGAGACCATAGCGACACATCATCTTTTAATAGATTTTTAATTTAAGAATTTTCGAGTTGCTACACTCTAAGAAGAGATAAGTTTCACGATTATTGTGTCAGCTACCTAAATTGATGCTTCCACATGCAAAGAAATAATAAGTGTAACATCCCATGAAAATTTAACCCTCAATTAAGTTATGTGGCTATTATTTTGACGATAATAGAATAATTACCTAAATTGTATTTAAAAAATTACAAATTTGTTATTTAATTGATGTCAAAGAAAGATTGTGATCCTTGAATAACATATATCAAAATACGGTAACTTAATTACAAGAAGACACAAAGTATAAAGACTTCTTGAGCAATAAACGAATGAAGCTCATTTCACCACACAACTCCTAAAATATGCGGCACCAGATCGCGTCACGTGTCACGTTGAGATTGGCGGAATTCAAAGATTTATTAAAAACAATTAAATCCTAATGATTATAAAAAAGGCTTAAGGATCCTCAAACTTTCCTAACTCCCCAAACCATTCACTTCGTTCAGGAAACTCCCAAAATTTGTCCAAAATTGGCAAAGGTGGAGAAACACCAATAAAAACCACCAAAATACTTATTTGTCCATTGAAAACGGCTCTTTATTATATATAGAAAGATCCTAACTTGAAAAATAGCTTTGATTGAAGAATATCGAGATTTTGGAAACAATTTTCTACATTAGAAGTTCAAGCAATATTTGGAAATCTTGAAGGTGAATAACGAATGTTTTGATTCCCTTTCTTTTATTCATGAAGTTTTGACAAGATATGCATGGATTTTAACTGAAGTCTTTTATAAAATGAACATGGATTACATTGTCATTACGTTTTCACAAGATATGCATGAATTTTTGATGCATTAGTATTATGCAAGAAACATTGGTTTATTGCATTTGAATAACTAGTTAATGCTCGACCCGTTTTGCTTTGCTTTGTGGTAATATGACCTTACTATATGGTATTGGTCATTTTAGCTATGTGGTACTCTTTGTGATATTATGCCCTTACTATGTGATCTTGGTTATTTTGAATCTTTGAATCATGTGCGCAGCAGGGGTAGCAGTTTAACTGGTGATAATGTACTCTTGTGTATTTAAAGGTTTTGTACATGCATTCAATGGTTTTCTCTCTTAAATGAAAAGTGAGTCAAAATGTTTTGTTACTTACTGAGCACGTTGTACTCAACCTTCTTTTCATCTAACAATACTGTAGGTATTGAATTAAGAAGTTTTGTGGCCGGATCGTCTCAAAGATGAAGAAGATATATGTATGTGATCGAGATTTCAGTATATGACTGGGTTTCGTTGTAGGTAGCCGCAATGGTTATTGTAACATGATATTATGTATAATAGTGTTTAACTTATATTTGTAAAATCTCGCATTCAAATTTTGAATCTAGATTTATTTCTCAAATACTTCCACTATCATTAAATGCCAATAATACGAGAACATAAAGTAATAAATTTTGGGGGTGTGACAATGAGTACAACTTAAAACTATGTACATTCTGAGACTCTGTGAGTACATACTCCGTTCTATTGGTAAAATTAAAAATCGGCTTGTAGATTTATGAGACTAAATTAAGAAAGGGTTAATTACACCTAACGTTGCTAACCTTTCAACTTTCTATCAATTACATCCCCAACCTTTAATTTTTCGTTTTAACATCCCCAACTTCCTCTGTAATGGAAACCGTCTATTTTTACCGTTAAAGTCGAGGTTTATATGGTAAAATATAAAAAATCAATATATTAATGTTTAAAAAAAGGAAAAAAAATAGGGTAGTGACCTCCCTCAAAAGGCTACTAGAAATGACAGCACTTTGCTGTCATTTTCGACAGCACAGGGACGGGAGGACTCTCTTCTTTGACTGCCAGAAATGATAGGGATGGGAAGACTACCCCTTTTGTGGCAGCCAAAAGGGAGGAAGTCTATTCCCTATTTGGCTGCCGGGAGTCTCCCTCCCCGCCATTTCCAGCAGCACAAGGGGGGAGACTCCCCCTTCTCTGGCAGCTAAAAAGGGGTGCTGCCATTTTCAGTAGCGGTTTGGCTCCCCCTTTTTGGCTAACATTTCTGGCAGCCAAAGGGGATGTCTCCCCCCTCTATACTGTCGGAAATGGCCATCTCCTGCAGCCTTGTAAGGGGGTCTCCAGCCTCTTTTTTTTCCTTCCTTTTTTTAAACATTAAAATATTAATTTTTTATATTTTACCAAAAACCCTCAACTTTAATGGTAAAAATAGACGATTTCCGTACTGTTAAAAGGTTTGGGTCGTTAAAATAGAAAATTAAAGGTTATGGATATAATCGATAAAAAGTTAAAAGGTTAGAGACTTTAGGTGTAATTAACCTATTAAGAAATCATAGTTCGGTCCGGCTAAGGAGCTTTATCTGTCTCCTAATAAGGAGCCTTACTGCTTACGTGACAGAAATCTAATAAAAGCGGCTCTACCAACAGAGGGTTACTTTTGTTAGATTTCCACCACGTAAGTGATCTATCTCCTTATTAAGAGTATTATCTATCGCCTTAGCAAATTTCATCATAGCTAAGAACAAATGAGTATTTCACACCAAAAGGGGGAGGGGAGCTTCATTCATTTCATTTTTATTTTTTTTTAATTTTTTGTTCAATGCTAGGAGATTGAAGAAAATGTCAATACTTTTGACAAGCTAAAATTTTTTCAAAAAAGCAAGTAATAAATTTGATAATTTTTTTCAAAAGGAATTGATATATTCTTTCACGAGTGTTTTCAATCTTTTTAAAATAAGATTCCAAATAGAAGAATGTCCTTTTGAATTTTCTTATTTCCAACAAGATAACATTTTTAGAAATATGAAATAAATCTTTACTATTTTGAAAAAATTAAAAACCGAGACGTGCTAATATCAATATAATTTCATCAATTTCATGTGTGTGTGTATATATATATGTATATACATATCGTATTGTAACCGATTTCATATTTTTTTAATATATATTTGGACTCAAAATATTTTATTACAAAACATGGTTGAATATGCATCCCGTTATTTGGAGAGATTATCACGGAGAATGGTGTCACTCCAAAACTGAATATTACCTAGCATTTTGTTTATCTATTTTATTTTATTTTGTCATTTTGACCCCTCAGTATGCTTGACCCATTGATATCATAAATACATATTCAATCGTGTCTTAGCACTAGTCAGTGGTATTTTTGTTGTTTCTTAGCACTAGTCGGTGGTATTTTTATCGTTTCTTAGCACTAGTCGGTGGTATCTTTATGACACCATCAGCTAACATAGACGCTAGTCTTATGGGTCCGACAACTGGTCCCCGACTACCCCAATTTTTTGAGAAATCTTTTTTTTACCCTTTGAAAACTTTCAAGAAAAAAATAGTGTTTTGGCTACTTTAAGACTATCTTTTGGGTACGTCATTGTTCTCAATATAGCAATCATTTGAACATTACTGATCTTTCTTCTGCATTCTCTAGGCTCTTGTATGTGGTGATGTATCATATTGAGTTCATTTGAAAATCAAACGAAATTAGCTGGTATATATTGGCTGTCTAATTAATACTGATTAGATACAAGCCCTCATCACTCAAACAAGCAGAAAGCCCTTATCATATATGATCTGCATCAATCTACATGCATGATGACATCTCCCTCAGTACAATATGCACTAAACTCCAGTGTGGTCAAAGCCTTCTGCCTACGGAACAAGATTTCGGTACTCAAAGAGTAACATACTTCACTCTATTTAAAAAAAAAAATACGTCATAAAGATTCATGGTACACAATTTATTGTTAAATTGGAGCTCTAAACACACATGTGAATTTTTAATTAACTAGATACAATAATCTTACTAGAATCTTTTTCGTCCTCACATTAGTGAATAAACTTGGCTACGCTTCATCATAGGCCATCCATTCATTCATTAATGATATGTTTAGTTGTATTTAAAATTTATTAACATATAAATTTTTTAAAAGGTCAAGTTTCACATTTGACGTACATTTAATTTACTTTTAAGCAGAAAAAACTAGTATTTTAGGAGCACTAAGCATTCCTAACTAATCAATAACTCACACGTAAGTTTGGGATACAAATAAAACAACAAATTGGGGTCCCTGAACTCATGTATCAGTTACACTATTGATTAATATGAAGTATTAGAGTTTTTTTTTTTTCCCTTTTAATCTCGACTAGACCTGGTAAGGAGAAATTTTTCTTTGATCATGTGCATACATGTGGTCAAACATTTGTTTACTCATACACAAGTCATGACTTTGGAGAAGAGTAAGGTTGCAAAGGTTGCAGTGAAGAGACCAAATAGTTGTCCTTCCGGTCATGACAGGTAATGAACCTTTCCAAGTAGTGCTTTTTCTGATTAATTTACGTTTGAGAGACACAGTTTTCAATAATAATCACCATTAGATAAAACAAGCTTATATATAAAAATAATAATGCCAGATAGAAAAACAAAGGGTGTCACAGTAACCAATATAATGCTAGATTCATGCAGCAAAACAAAGTGTTTCACACTAACCAATATAATGCTAGATTCATGCAGCATCTTGTGCTTCCTGTCCCTCTCTCATTATATTTGGCCACAAGCCTGTAATGAGGTTGTCACATGTTTTCTTCTTCTTTTTGACCTCCCGTGACAACCTGTCACTGCTAATTAATAATATTTGTTTTCGTTGAATTTGATCAACCTCTAGACAAACGATACCAGATAAAAAGTGTAAATAATGTGAGTTACTTATGTAATTTGTGAGGTGGTAATACACTCACACCAATAGATGGTATTGTACAACATCCTCTTACGGTACCAGACATTTGGTGCCTAAAACCTAGATAGTGATTTCAGAATCTAAAATAAATATATTAGTCCCATTTTAGTACTGTACACTTGACATCATACGGTGCCATATGGGATATGGCTATATGACGTGCATCTGAGAAATGTCATGCGGGAAATCACAATAATGTGGTGTACTTGATACACGTCACACGACTGTATGACACAATACGATGTCATATGTGTGACACTAAATCATTTTTAATAAATATAAACCATTTTTGAATTTTGAAATAATTATAGGAGTGGGTCATTTAATGAGGCAATCTCTTCTTGGTTAAGTCACTTAGCAGTTGCACTATGTAAGACAATATAACCATCATATTAGAAAAGATTTTTTGAGAAGGAAAAAGCATAATAGTTCGTGTAGAATGATTTATAACAAAATTGAGCACTTGTGTAATAAGTACGAATGGCCGATATAATCTACTTTCATTGACAGTCGCACCGTGTGGGTTAATACTACGGTCTTATTAAACACTTTCTTAGAGGAAAGGAAAAAAGAGTATAGTGAGTGCAGTGTAGATTGATGTATGACGAAATTGTTGACTCTTGAATTAATTTTCCACTTTAATACATTTGACTCGTTGTTGAATTGCCATTCGTTACATATTTTCTTGTTTTTTCGTTGGTAGTCCATTGATTTTGTGAATATCGGATTGTGGATTAGCGGAGTTTCTCATGACTAGCCCCATATGGCAATTTATTTCCTTTTTTGAAACATATTTTGCTCAAATTAATTAGTAATTACTAATTACTGATAATATTTATGGGCTTCATATGTAGTACACAAATCCCAAACATTTCATAAGGTGTTTCATATTATGATATTAATGAAATTATTTGCAGTCTATTTATATATGTTCAACTTGACATGATAAAATTTTCAAGATGTCAAGAAGATGATGAAAAGGGGAAATAATTTCTCAATTTGTTTTGTCAAAACGTAAGCCAATGAAGCAGCTAATGTTTCAGATAGAGAGTCCTAAAACTATGAAAGCTGTGTTTCTTGGCAAGAGCCTCCATTGTTCATGGGAACTCTTTTCTGTATCGTTAAAATTTTATCAGATGTCCCCGAAGGGACTCGTAGGAACTCTTTTATTTCAACAATTTAGACAATGATTAATAATACTCCTATTTCCCAAAAAAAAAACATATAGGTGGCTTTTTTCTAAATTTTCTATAAAAACAAATTGGGCTCCGAATTTGGAGCCCGACCACCAATTACAGGGGGCCTTATTTCTATAGCCGGACCGGGCTTTTCCCCCCTCTTATTCTATTCAATGTTAATCTAAGGTATCAACCCCTCCTTCTCAACAGAGCTCATTTGTATGAGTGCCAACTAGTGGATGCTGTGATTAGCAAAATTTTCCCCCCTCTACGAAAAAGGTCCGAATGGAGTTATTGATAAGATAGAACTATTTGTAGTTCTTGTACAAATGTAGATAAAAACAATTTGACCAAATTCTTTTCTCTAGTAAAAACAGAAAATGTACGTCTTTTTATTTTTTTGGGTTCTTTATATCAAAATATAGAACTAAATAAATGTAGTATAGAACTGCATAATACTTGTGTTTCGAATAACGTGGATGGTTCAATTAAAAATTGAAATTAGGCTCCACCTACAAAGTCAAATAATGTTGGGGCTAAGAACAAGATTAATATTAGGGAAAAAAGTCAAAGGGAAAAAATCATAAGGAAAAAACCTATTTTTAATAATTTATAGGCGATAAAGTTGGGGGAAAATATGAATTGGATATGTGGCTGTTTTTTATTAGATTGGAAGGGGGTGTGAGTAGGAGAAAAGAGGATTTTATTGGATTGAGGAGTGAGAGGGGGGGGAGCTAAATGAGAGGCCAAATTCCCCTTCTCCATGACACCTTATTTGTGGTGTTCTGGTTTTTTCCCCAACACTGATTGTGCTCTAAATACTTATTTTTTGGGGTGAAAAATCTAAAGAATGGGCAGAAAATTTCGACCTCATTAAACCTTTTCTCCTCCTTGCTCCTCTTTAGAGCACTTCTAATGATAGGACAAAGATGAGGGGGTGGAAAGGTAAATTACGGACTAAATCTGGTATGTCTTTTGAGTTTTTTCACCTCAAATTTGTCAAAATTTGAGTTTTTTCCTGTTAACACTATTTAGCATTGTGGGGAAAAAAAATCAAATTTGAATTTTTTCCTCCACACTAGAAATGTTTTTACCTTTTCCCCTTACATTTTCCTCTAACATTGAAATTGCTTTACTGACATTTCCAAGCGGCTGCTATTTTAGATCTCCATAATGCATATCTTCAAAGTAGCAATTTGGCATACCACTATACGTTGGAGTTTCAATTTGCAGTTCCGTTTAATTACAGAACTGCCATTTTGATTTTTTTTTTTTAATTCTGCTAATTTGAGTCCTTTCTTTTTGTTTTTTTTTTCTATTGTAGCATTATGATCGGTTGAAATTAACATTATTCATTTATATTTCCTTTTCTTTTTTCTTTTTAAATAGTGTAATTCTTGATAACTTAAGGGAAAAAAACATTTCATGATTCTATTTTACTTAAAAACATTCGGCAATGTTTCTAAAATTTTATTTGTGTTATAATAATTAATAAACGAGGATATAGTTAATTATTTTTCAACATATATTATTAGTTATCGAATATTAGAAAACATAGAAAAATATAGTGTGGAAAAAACACGAGGCTTTTTTTAGAGTATATGAGTCGTAGAGGTTAACAAATTGGAAACTATACGAAAAACCATCGAAATTATCATACATCAAGCCCAAATTAGTTTGTCTTGAATTAGTTTTTGTTATTTTAAGGAAACTTAAATTTTGAATTAGTATAAAGTCTAAAAATTTAACAAATAGAAAGTTCACAAAATGGTTAAGGCATATTGATTTACTTTTAAGTGCCAAGGTTCGAATCATCAACTCTTCACTAGCCCTTCTTCAATATTTAATTTTTTTATAATTAAAAAAATCGGGTATCAGGGGGACAACCATTATCTGTATCCGCCCCAATAGCATGTCTCTTTCAGAGCGAGTCTCTATGAGTATCAGTTAATGGATATAAAATTTTCATTCTTAACTAGGGCAATTATTGTGTTGATTTCAAATCCACCATTCTTGATTATGGCATTAACAAGTGGAGTCATATCTCAATGATGATGACCATAATAATAATCAACAAAACGGAAAATATTCTTCAGTTCCTTCTCCTACACTCCACTTAGTTGGAAACCGCAACTTGGCCCTCGCACCACTTATCCACCCCCCCCCCCCACGCCCCCTTTTTTCCCATGTGGAGAAAGGTAGAGAAACAAATCAAAAAAGAAAATTATAATTGAGGTCCCTAATCATTGAAATATAGTACAAGTAGGTCCTCATCAAGGATTTTCACATGCTTTCTTAACAACCTTTTATTTTCCTAATCCTTAAGTTGTTTAATAAA
>CAVNYN010286832.1:0-121690 GCA_963692815.1 Nyctanthes arbor-tristis
ATCCTACTTTTATATGCTTCTTTTATTTTTTTATTATTTTATAATAATAACAATAATAATAATCCATTCTCTAGCGAAAAAAATAATACTTATCCATTAGTTATATTATATTATTATTTTATTTTATAATATAGAAAAAAATTTATATTTTTTTATTCTATATATATTATGATATTTATTATCCATTAATGTTTGTTATATATATTCTATTAGTTTTTAGACTGCCTTCAAAGATTTAAAATTTCTTCGAAATTCTAACAGATGATAGACAAATTAATTTCAAGTATTGGGTTATTGAGACTTCTTCTTATTTTCGATTAAGTGCATACTTATGAAATTGGGGATATAATAATAATAATAAAGTAAAATTAAATAGTTTCAAAACTTTTACTTTAATTCGATACTATAAACCACACGTCCTAAAATCTAAGGCTATATGTTTAGTATATTACTTAATTTATTATTCATTTTTTTCTGGAAACCTATATATTGGTAAAAATTTAATTTGAGAGGATACGATAGTTATAATATTTGATGATAATGATTTAGAACAAAAATAAAAAATTCTTTTAATTCTTTTTAGAGTGAAAAGTAGATAAAAATTAATTTTAAGGGTAAATGGTAAATCATATAATACTTATCCTTTGTTGTAATATTGTTTCACTTGGGTCTTTTTTAATAAGAAACTGTATACTTTAGATTTTTTAGAGTAGATTTAATGAATAGTAATGAGGAAATACAAAAATTAATTTTTCCAAGAATATATATTGAATAATGAATGTGAAAAATAATTTATTCTGATAAGTGAATATCATCCGCACCTTATTAAATAAAGATGTAGGTGTAGGGTAATTTTAGAGTTATATAAATTACGTATCCTCTCTTTTCCAATGTTTCTTAGTTTAAATACTTAATATGAAATTAATTTTGTAAAAATTCCTCATTCTTATTTTTATTACTTAATGGTGTAGTTCTACAAATAACAATTTAATTAGCATTGTACTGAGTAAAAATATTATACTTTTTAAGTTGATTCTATTTGTGTATATTAGTAACATATGTATAAGAGTGAGTAATACGAAATAAAATTATGATTATTTAATTTTTCAAATTACTAAGCTTTTTTTTGGCTAATTATTCTATTCCGTGTAATGCATATGTATACAACTAGTCTATATATAAAGGGAAAGTAGTCTTGGTACAATTCCGTAATTTTCCCGCCAAAACTGTATTTTTTGGGGGATATTTTAGACTTTTTATATTTATTGCTATAATTCTTGCAGTGATCTGTATCTTTCCTGTTATAATTTAAATTGATTTAATTAGATTTGGTTGTTCTGATTTCAATTTTCCCTTATCTTCTTTTATCTTCAAGACAAAATTCTGGTTTTGTGATAGTCTGACTTCATTTAAAATTGTTAATAGATGAATGACATTTAATTTTTTAGATAGAAAAAATATCAGAGATTAGAAGGACTCCTGTTTCACCAATTTTTATATATAGTTTTTGTCTAAATTTAATATCTTATATCTTCTTTTATATTTCTTTTGTTTTTCCTTTAGTTATTTTATTAAAAAATATAGAAATATGGAACACGTTACATACATAAAATAAAATTGAATACCCTAATTTTAAATATGGACCAATTTGTATATATTTATATTTAATGGGTGATTTCATAGTATTAGAAATCAAGTATTTGGAAATGCGAAATATCAAAGTATTTGTATTATGAAATGAAATCAAGTAAATGAGGGTGTTATTTATATAATAGTTTACGTTTTTTAATCATTTTTAATTATTTTTGCTGTCTATTTGAGTTACATCTTATTAGTTTATTATGTTATTAAATAGGTCCTTATCAGATAAATGTTAGAGATAATTTAGACAATTCGTATGGATTATCAGTAATCTTATCATTTGTCAAATAGAATTAGTTTATTTTAGATAAACATACTCCCCAATTGTAACCGCTTATTTTGGAAATTTTCTTTAAAAAATTGGACTAATTTACATTAAGTCCTTATTAGGTTACTTATATTTGAAAATTTTCCTTAAAATTGGACTGATTTACACTAAGTACTTATTAGGCTACTTATTTTGTAATCATTTAATAATATTTTACTTTCATCATGTAGACTTTATTTACATATTTTGGTATGTTCTAATATTTCACTCAATAAATAAATAAAATAGTGTTTGACAAATAATTTATAATTAATCATTTAAAGTTTCTAAAATGTCTATTATAATATAGGTAATATTTGTTTGAAGCTCATTATGAGGCCAAATTTATAATGGGAATTTATAATGAGTTGTGGAAATTTAATTGAAATTTAAAATATGTAGTTATTGCTGAATAGTTTCTGAACAACTGTCAAATTAGTTATAGGTGAATTTATAATGAAAAGAAATAATGAGCTTTTAGATTTTTAAGCAATACCAAGTACTTTTTTTTTTTTAAATGAAAAAGAGTTTCGAAGGAGTATATATATAGCATAATTTACCCATAAAGAATCATAAGGGTCTATTTATTTCTTTAGCTGAATGCCAATACAAAACCAAGTTATTCAAAATTAACTGACTTCAACCCACTAAAATCAACTCCCATAGTTAATCAATTCAAAATTAACCTGACTCAAGATCATCCTTTTGACTTCGACAAATTATTGTAGCACAACAGAAAATTGAAGCACTCCCAAATTTAATTTGTTTAATGTGCTTGAGTTGTGCTAATTTATCACCCGTAGTATGGTGATATCTTTGCGATGTGGTAGCTAGTGTTCCTTTATTGCACCTTGAGGCTTGGACCATGCAATAGATCACGTGGCAAAATTTCGGTGCTACTACCCTTTTGACAAAGAAATAGATTTACTTATTTTTTATTTTTATTTTTATATAAAGAGAGATAGGGGAGGGGAGGGATAATAGAGGAGGGGTAGGTGTGATTCGAACCCGAGACCTCCTGCTTGAAACTTGAATATCTAATTATGGTAGCACTTGCTCGAATCACGACAAAGAAATAGTTAAAAAATTAGATTCTGAATATTTTATTAGTGTTTTTGCCTATAAAAGTGCACTCATGATACGTAAGTAATATTTTTTGAATGTAGTAGTCTTTTAGAGCATGTTTTGCATTTTTCCCCCACTTTTTGTTTCTTCTCAAATTTATTGTTCAATATAGCCGTGTGTATGGAGGTTTACATTTAATTTCGTGGTAAGATGTATCCATCTATCGTTATAGGAGCCCATTTTTTTAAAACTCGCACCAGGCTTTCTAGACCATAAGGCCAGCACTACAAGCAAATTAAGGGAGTAGCTCCATCGTAGAAGAATTTGTTGAAATGACTACATGTTAAATTGGCATATAGCAACAAAATATTTATGAAATTCATTAAATAACAATTGAATAGAAAACAAGGTTTTACTATTTATTACTAGGTAATAGTTTTCATACTTCATTTCTTAACAACATACAGGTAGCATCTTACTTTTCATTGACATTATTTAATTTAGGGAGGACAAGAGAGCACCATCAACCTGAAAAAATAATCAAGAGACTCCCAGTGTCTTCGCTCGTCCTTTTACACTGCAATCAACACATGAGTTCTTGGGCAAAAATAGGACCCACGTGTGGATTCATGTCATGTGATCAAAGTGGATGGTAAAAAAATGTACCACGTCGGTCGAATTTATAATTATTACCAGCTAATAGATTTCATACCTCATTTCTTAACAAGATAGTAGCATGCAACTAGTAGTCTATAACACTAACAAGGAGAAAAATTGATTAACAATAATTTGGACCTTATTCTCTTAATGAGCCTAAGAAGCTTAATTATCGGCCATGAAGGTACATTTCATCATTATCTGAGTTGGATCCTTATAAATACAAGCATTACACATTTCCCAAGGTAAGTTACCTCATATTTTCACATTTTATATTTTTTACTCACCCTGTCCTAAGAAGATATTCTCCTTCTATTTTTCAAACAAATTAAGAAAACTCAATTAATGTTGTTGAAAATATACAATTTATGAATGTATTTCCTAATATGTCTTTTGGTTTATTTAATATTTCAATTTACATCCTATTTATTGTTCATTACCATATACAATAAATAAAGATATTTTAGAAAACTGGAAAAATAGAATGAAGAAAAGAGAATATAGTTTGGAACGGACAAAAAAAGGAATGCAACTTCTCTTTCTCCAGTTAAGTTCATAAAAAAATATTCTTCTTTCTCCAGTTAAGTTCCACTGTGCTTCTCTTTCTCTTCTGACCTCCAAACTTTTTGTGCTTTCTACGAATGCAACTTGCTACAAGTGTCAACTAATCTAAGATATCTTCATGAGTCAAACGCTTAGGAGGTTGTCTTCTTTCTGCTTTTCCATCAATATGCAAATTATTTCGTAAGCGATGCCTTGAGGGCAAGAAACGACGGTGACCCACATAGGCTATTTTATCAGTTACGTGCATAGATGGCGTATCTTTATTGCATATTGGACATGCTAAGTAACCTTGACCGCTCCACCCAGAAAGACTACTCCGTGCATGAAAATCATTAATTGTCCACAACAAGGCCGCACGCATTCTGAATACATCATTGTTACTACATGAATCACGTGTATCTATGCCACAATCCCACTATTGCTTCAACTCATCCACTAGTGGTCGTAAAAATACATCCATATCTTTTCGTATTGATTGGGGACCGAGGATAAGAAGGGTTAGCATAAAATACTCTGGTGTCATGCATAGCCAAGGTGATAGGTTATAAGCTGTGACTACAACTGGCCATATACTGTAAGATTGACTCGTATTTGCAAATGGATTAAAACCATCAGTAGCTAAGCCTAATCAAACATTTCGAACTTCATGAGCAAATATTGGGTGATTTTTATCGAAGTCCTGCCAAGCCTTTCCATCTACAGGATGCCGCATCACATCATCATCCTTTGATCGGCCAGTACTATGCCACCTCATCAGCTGTGTTGTATGCTTTGTGGAAAAAAACCGTTGAAGCCTTGATGTTAAAACGAGATAACGCAATACCTTGTGAGGCACATTTTTCTTAGAAATTGTCCCTGCCGCATGCGGCCAAAGACTTTCTTTGCATACTGGACATGTTTGATTGTTTGCATATTCCTTCCAAAAGAGTGCACACCCATTCTTGCAAACATGAATAGACTCATATCCCAAACCCAAATTTTTCATCGTTTTTTTAGCTTCGTAATGAGAGCCAGTAAGATTCATCTTTGGGAAAGCCAATTCCAATAACTTCAGCAACTCATCAAAAGACTTATTTGTCCACTTGTGCATCACTTCATATGCATCAATTTAACCAAAAAAATCAATGATGAGAAAGACGAGACACCATGGTATAGTTCTAAATGCAAGGCCTCAAACAGCTTGTCATATTGGTCATCTAAAACTACATTGGTAGAATCATCACCTACTATGTTGTTTAAAACATCTACCATCTTATCTCTAAAAGTTGCTCCTTCATTCTGGGCATCGTCATTCTCATCCTCAATCACATTCTCTCCATGATAGATCCATCTATCATATCGCTCCCAAAAACCCCATCGACATATGTGATCCACAATTGTATCTAGTGTTTGCTCTTCATTATTTAAACAATTATTACACGGACACAAAATCATCCCTCTATCATTTAAAAGTGGTCTAGCCATATTGAGAAATTCTTGTAAACAGTTCCAAAACTCAACAGACTTCGCTCGTTCTCTAATCTTGCTCCAGCTCTTATCAATTGTCATCTCAAATATACTATATATAGGGACACAAAAGATAAGCCAATAAATTACAATTCTATTAAGAAAATTTTAAATCTTTACTTATCATAAATAAGAAAACATATCCCCAGTAATAAGCTGAAATCAATTCTAATTTTCAAGCTAACCAAAAAGTAAGACTTTGATTTACAAATCAATCTTGAATTGGTGTTTATATATATAAATATATATATATATATATAACAATCCAATCCTACAATCAAAACCTTCCAATAACATGCATTAAATTGATTTATATGATGAATTCATAGATGAGTAATTAATAAATAGGTAAAATTGCTTATTGAGAGCAACCGAGACCAAGTTTGAAGAGTTGGCAGGCTGAGCTGACGGTCTCTATCTGTATTTTTTGATCAGAAACAGGGGAAAAAGAAAGAGCCGTGAATTAATATAGGGTTCGCATATAGGTGTGACAATGTCGCCGCTAAAAGACCCACTGCCGCCTGTATAGTTCACCTTAACCACCACGATATTTGCGCCACTATATATCATACTGTCGCGGGGTACTTATTTCATGGAATTTGCTAAATTTCTATAGCCGCAATTTGGTGTTGTCGCTGAATGAGATAGCTTTAGTGCCAAAAAAAGTCATCTTGTTATATCAACGACTTTGCTAGTTGCCACTATAGATAGAATTGTATAGCAATGACGCTACTTTATGCCAGTGACAAAGATTGCTGCTATAGGCCATCGAACTTTATGGCGGCAACAATGTGTAGTTATGGCTAAAGATACCATGATATCCCAGCAACTCCAATGTCACAGCTAATTGTCGCAGCTATACCTCTACTTTCTTGTTGCCTTCTTTGCAGGTCATTGTACACATGACCAAAGCCATTAGCTTGTGATATTCATAGTCAGTACATGTAATTCTTGTAATCTAGTATCAGGACATGGGTCTACAAGCTGTGAACCTCAGAACAAGAGTAGCTTGCCACTGGCACCATAGCTTGTACCTGGTCCACATGTCACACCTGAGCCATTAGGAGTCCAGGTCAACCAAACAGCTACTGACCTGTACAATGGCAAGCCTCATGCAACAGTGGACTTCTTACAGGGCCAGGTCAAAGAATGGCATTGCCTATTGCAAAGATAAGTACCTACTTCAGCCTCTATGCCCAATCTTGATGTATGACCTACTGCAACATCCATGAAGACCCCGTGGAATGAAGGAAATCAAGGAAGAGAACCAGCTACTATAGCAATGACAATAGAAGAGATCACTCGCCTGACCCAACAAGGCATAGCAAAGGGCCTAGGGCTACACACCTAAGCATAGCCAATCTAAAGTCGGAAATCCCCCTTTACAGAGGAAATCAAGACCTTCCCATTGCTAAAGAACTTTAATATCCAACGATGAAAGAGTATGAGGGCACAACAGACCCAAGTAATCATCTTAACACCTGCACAGATATCCCGGACATGCAAACACTAAAGATCAAATACTTTGCAACATTTTTCCTCAGACCCTCAGTACAGCAGTCAAAGATTGGTATGCATCGCTACTAGAAGGATCTATAACTTTTTTTGATTACCTGACAGAAAATTCCTTGCCCTCTTCGCCAGTAGCAAGAAGATCGGGAACACTACTACAGAAAAGCACAATAAGTGTTGATTGTACTGCTGAATACGCGTAAGTTTCGACAGCAATGCCTATGTCAGCGACGTGCATTATAAATGTATACGCTTCGGTTGTTAGGCGACACCTAAACATCACCATAGACGTCAATTATTCAACAACAACTGATGCCTAGAGTCAATAATTTAAAAAAAAAATATCTATAATATACAATAGGCGTCGGTTGTAAACTTGCAACTGACACCTATTGTAGACATTAGGCGTCGGTTGTCGACGGTATGACAGATGCCTTTTGTAAATATTTTTTATTTTTTAAATGACTTTAGGCGTCGGTTTTTGGAGAAAAACCGATGCCAATCTAGTCAGTCATTTATTTTTTGAATTACACCAAAATGGCTATTGCCAATGATCTTGTGAACATAAATCAACAAATGCACAAGCCATAACCAAGAAGAAACAGCACCAGCACTAACAATTTTCATACACCATCAATTCTTCTATTTTCCTTTTTCTATTATCCTCTAATTTTACGAACTCTTCAACCGCATTCAAGTATTCTAGAGGGATAAATCTTCCATACATCTAAGTCCGATCTATTTATATATATCTCAGGACCTATTGAGAGAGCCAAAACAAAAGTTAATTATTTTTAAAGGGTAAATTTACTTACATTATTTGATCTCATTAATTCATTTGTTTACTCATACTTGTTATTTGCATATCTATTTTCATCACAAACATAATTAAATAAATTTTTACATTATTTGGTTTCTTATAATTTATTTGTATATCAATATTATTTATCATTTACATATTCATTACTATCACAAACTTAATAAAATAATTTTTTATTATTGGATTTTTTAAACTTATTTATCGTGTTAATTACATATTTAATTCTATCACAAGCTTAAACAAAAGAATTTTTATATTATCTAATTTTCATTATTTACTTGTATATTAATATTCTTTGGTAATTACATATTGATCATTTGCATCATAAACTTAAAGAGTGTATTTTTTATTATTTGATTTTCTTAAGTTATTTGTCATCTTAATTACATTTTTATTTTACGTAATTAACAAACTAAATCAAAGATTTTTTGCATTATGTGATTTTCTTAATTTATTTCTCCGTCAACACTTAGCAACTACATATACACTAACATCACACATTTAGTTATCCATCTCTCTAGGCAATGCATCAATTTCAAAAAATATATATATCTTTGTGAGGAATTTTATCAAACATGTGTTGTGCAACATTTCCACTTCTACGAAAATCCTACATATTCATAGAATCTAACTAAATCTTGTCCACCCATAACAATATATAAATATATTTATCAAAAAATGACAAAGAAATTACATACACCCACTAAAATCGACAAACTTCATATTTACCAAATGTATACAAACCTGAAATTTAATTTCTCAAAATGTAATTAAATAAAATCTTCCATACTTACAAACTAACTAAGAAATAGAAAATAATTACCTTAAAAATACTTTTAAGAAGTGGAGAAGGAGCTATCCAAATTTGTGCTCAAAATGGGTTTGAGTGAGAGCCGTGAATGTCGCACCGTGAGAAGCTAGAAGATGGATGGAAGGTGGATGGAGATCGATATAAGTGAATACCCTCAATGCTTGTCGTTTGGATAGAGGGTGGAGGTTTGGGATTAGGAGAGTTCAAAATGTAAAGGTAAAAGCTGGAATGAAAGACGAAATGCAGAGGTACAAAGCCTTTTTTTAGATATAATTAGATGAAAAAAATAGGCGTTGATTCTTAAGAAGAACCGACGCTGATAAACAATACACGTCGATTAACGTGTATTGTTAGACATTAGGCATCGGTTGCCAACTGGCAACTAGCGCCTAATGTTTTTTTCAAGCATACACATCAGTTATTTCAAAGAACCGACATGTATGCTAATTGTCAATATTTCAAAAATGCCACGGCATGTTGTATAGACGTCATATTTTCCACCAACTGATGGGTATTGTGAATTTTTTTGTTCAAATATGTAGTAGTGGAAAATGGCTACTTTGCTAATGTAAATAAAGCAAACGTGAAATGCAACCATTAGAGAATTTATAAGCCGTTTCAATGCAGAGCGCCTCTAAATATTTGACCTTCACATCATAGCTGGTGTTTCCGCCCTCACATAAGTTAAATGTGAAGAATTTAAGGGGTCCCTATCCAAAGAACCCTCTAACTACTGCCACTAACCTCCTAAAAATGGGAGAAAAATACATAAATGTAGAGGAGACACTATACCCACAAGGTTGCTCAAGCTATGAGCCCTAGACAGAGAAGAGGGCATCCACAGGTATAGAAAAGTCAGAGAACAAGAGGCTATATCATTAAACACAAAAGAAGAAGATAATTCCAAATAAGGGAAAAGCTTAGGTTCTAAACTTACACACCATTGAATGCTTCCAGATCAAAGAAACTTATGGAGATCAAAGACAAATATGGCCTGCTATAGCCGAGGCAGATGAAAGAAAAAGTTACATCTACTAACAAAGGCAAATATTGTGATTTTCATTGCACCCAAAGTCATATCTCCATAGAAAAATGCCGGCGCCTTAAAAAAGAGCTAGAAAACTTGATAAAGAGAGGGCGTCTTAGAAAGTTTTTCGTAGATAAGACAACCAATGCAAAAGTAAAAGAGGAAAAAAGACAGACGTCTTAAAGATCGTACACTGCCACATCCCAACAATGCGGGCACCATCAGGGTGATATCAAAAGGAACAACCTCCAGAGAAGACTCTCGGATAGCAAGGAAAAACTATGTCAAAGCTTTCAACCAATGAAGAAGGTCGGGTGCCTATAGCAGGTAATGACTAATCAGGGCATTACATTTGATGATAGTAACTGGATACGGATATCTGTCCCACAAGATGATGAAATGGTCTTGAAAACCATTATTGCCAATTCCAACATCAAAAGAAACTTGATAGACAATGGGAGCACGGCTGATATGTTTACCATAGAAGCTTATTAACAGATGAACTTGCCTTTAGATCACCTTTAGAATGTCAATATGCCTGTACAAGGATTTAGAGAGGGAATTATCTAGCCAAAGGGAGTCATTGAGGTCCCTATCACTTTAAGAAATGATGGTTAGCGAGCAACTAGGCTAGCTGCTTTTCAGATAGTTGACATACCTATATCTTATAATGGGATATTACGTTGCTCCTTTTCAAATAGCATTCAGACCGTAGTCTTTACTTATCATCTCATGATGAAATTCTCCACCGAAATAGGGATTGTCACTGTGAGGAAAGATTAATTAGTAGCTAGGAATTATATTGTGAATAGCGTAAGAAGTCAACCTAATATATTAAACATGGATGCCAAACAAAAGGTAAGAATGTCATGTCACTATTGGAAGAGCTCGACTTGTATGAAGTCACCCCTAGGAAGTCCTTTCCATTGGAAAGAAATCTTCCTCTAGACCTACAGAATGAGATCTGCCAATGCCTCAAAAACAATTTAGACATTTTCACATAGTCTGTAAATTACACGGCTGGCATCCATCCGTCACTTGTAGCTCATTAGCTAAATGTACTCCCTAGAAAGCAATCAGAAAACAATTTGCTCCAGAGAGGAGAGAAGTGGTTGAGCGGCAGGTCACTAGATTAACTTAGGCAAGATTCATCAGAGAAGTTTAGTACCACAAATGGTTAGCAAATGTGGAGCTCGTTCCCAAACTAGACAAAAACTGGAGTATGTGCATTGATTTCACAAGCCTGAACAGAACGTGTCTAAAAGATAGCTATCTGCTTCTCAGATAGATAGGATAGTTAACTCAATTTCAGGCTTTTCATTTTATAGTTTCGTAGATGCTTTATTTTGCTGTCATCAGATTAATATGGTTGTGGAGGATAAAAAGAAGACATCATACATGGCCAATGAAGGGATATTTTGTTACTATGTAATGCCATTTACACTGAAAAATGTCGGTGCGATCTACTAGAAGCTTATAAGTTAGGTCTTCTCTAATTAGACAGGAAAAACCGTTGAAGCATACATAGATGATATTGTTGTCAAAAGCCAACAAAAAGAATGTCTTACTATAGGCTTAGCCAAAATATTTTCCATCTTGAGAAAAGACCACATAAAATTGAATCCACTCAATACACCTTTAGTGAGGAATTTGGCAAATTCCTTGGTTTCATGATCACATACAGAGAATTGAGGCCAACCCAGATAAATTGCAAACATTGTGGAAATAAAACCTCCAACCTCTGTTCACTAAAAATGATTACTTCACAAGTGAATGGGTCGTGCAATTAATAAAGCCGACAATGGGTCCAAGTAATCAATCCTATGAGGATCAGATTAAGTATCAAAATTATTAGTTCTCACTTTATTTCAATGATCAAATATTGAGTTTTATTAAGAAGAGAAAATAAAATAAACAATTTAATAAATTTAAACAAATAAAATATATAGAATGATTCAGAAGGATTAATATAATGGATATGTGTCAAAACTTACAGCTTCACCATAATTACTCTACCTAGTCTATGACAATTAATCTATATAACAGATCGAATTTCACAAAAATAATTAACAACTCCTATCAATGATAGTTAATCCTATTTAATTAGGCCACGTCACCTACCTCTAAGTAAGCGCGTTATCAACATACTTAAATGCATTAATCAACAAGAAATTCATATGAGTCTCCCCAAAGTTCAACATATGGTGATCCCACTAACTACAAGCAAAATTGTTTGTCTTGTCTCTATTAATGATTCTTATTGTATAAGCTAAGTTAATATTCCTCTTTTGAGTTCAACAAAAGTCCATCGATTCATTCATCAGTTAGCTTAAAAGATGAAGACAAAACAACACACTAATTAGAATTTAACATAAAAGTTAATTGCATGAATTAAGTATCGAAAAAAGATGACAAGAGCTCCAACTAGGTTACATCATTTTTCCTATCTTAACAAACCTAGTATACAACACGCGCGTTGCACACAACTGTGCAACAATATTATGAGATGATTTTCATTCAAATATATATAGCTTTTAACGTTTTAGAAAATTTTTTATCTAGCTTGGCAGTTGTTTTATATTTGCTGGCCAAGCAATTTATTTAATAAACTTTAAATCTTGCCTTGAAGTAAAATATTTTTTTTTAAAAAAAAATCCAATTAAGGAAAACACACAACCTTTAAGTATGTAGAAACTACTTTAGAGTGTAAGAAAAAGGATATTAAAGAAATCAAAATAGAATCACCAACCCAACACAGAATCAACCAACTTGGTTTATATTAGAATTAATGATTCTATGAAAACACTAATACAATGACAAATTTTTGTCAGAAAAATACAATGACAAATCGACAGTGCTAATTGTAGAACACTGGCACTTGAAGTTACATATTCTTGTGGTTTTCGAATATTCTGCATTGAATAGTATAAAAATACTAATAAAATCCTATTGAGAATGCATTGCCAAATGAGATTATCTCAATCATATTGTGAACTTCTGTTGCAAGAGGTTATCTCCTGCTTATCACTTTTAACTGCTCTACTATTTGCTTCATTGCATTTAACCCCCATGTTCATGGAGATCGAAGTATTAAAATTTTTGTTATGAAAAGTAAACAATAAATTACATGACATTTCAGAATCAAAGTATACAATAAATTACATGATCATGTTCACTAAGGAAAAGCAAAATAATCAAAGGCGGTTGAGAATATAGCAAATATTTACAAATTTAGATTCTTACACTATCATAGGTGGGCAGTCAGTAGACTTTGACACTCGAAGAAAATAGGAAATGTGCCTGAAGATATTCCATTAAGAAATTCAATTGCTGCCGAAAAAGAATCTATGAATATGGAAAAACGGGAGGACTTTGGCTTCAATTGAGTTCTCAAGGGATATAAAGAGGTGGATAATGGGATGATTTTTTTAAATGGACCAATTATTTTAGTGTAACTGATGTATATTTATTATTATGAGAATTAATGGGATTAATCTTGCCATTTTATAATGTTTGTGTGTAATGGAGTTCATTTTGCCATTCTACCATTTGCATGAATTAACTCCAAGCCTTTTCAATTCAAATTCTAAACTGGTGATTAAATATAATTACCCACACTTACATACTCATTTACTTCACCGCTATGAGATATGAATGCATGAATTCAACTTCCAAACCTCTTCAATTAGGAATATGATTGATAAATTGTGCATGAAAATTATTAATAATGGCAATGGAAAGTATGACATTAAACTAAAACTATTGAGGGCAGAGTTGTCAAAAATTGTTTCCTCCACTTATTCTCTTTTAGATATAGTATAGATATAGATAGTTTCATTTTTCTACAATTATAGTTGGTTAGTGTTAAATTTCTAATTCATTGTGCTTATAAATGCATGATTTATATTAAAAAAATTCAAATATAAAATCAAAATAATAATTAATAATGTTAGGAGGCAAATATGAAATTAAACTAAATAAGTGACAGTAAAATTATCAAAAAATGTTTCTCTCACTTATTCTCTTTTAGATCGTATAGAGATTATGTACACATCATGGATGGAAAATGTAAATAAATAAAATAAAGCATATAACCATGCATTTAAATTTTGAATAAGATCAAGAACTCTTGCTCTAAGCTTCTCCTTCTTGAATCTTGAACTCAAATTCCAAGACTTTGAAGTTCTTGTGCTTTTCTCTCTTTTCTATGATATTTTTGTGTACTATGTATATCTAATCTCCTCTTTCTTTCCTTCAATCTAAACCTCTTTATAAGAAGTTTAAAATCCCCAAAAAGGGCCCTAAAATCTTGCCCGAGAAATACCAAAAATAGAGTTCGAAATAGATTAGAAAAAGAAATCTGTGCTATTGCACGTATAACATGTAGCTGTAACCAATACCTGCGTAGCCGCAATGACCAAAATTTCATTTGAGCTTATTTTCGTTGCTAGCGCAATTTATAAATAGTGCGGCCACAATGACGTATTTTCGGTTGCAAACTTTTTCTTCATTTGCTGGATCACTAAACTCTTCCTTTGCTCTGTTTTGTTCCCAAATCTTCACGATGCTCGTACAATTTGCCCAAATTCATTTATTTTACACCTTTTCTGTTTGTAACCTAAAATTTAATGTATAAACATGTAAATACACATTTTTAGACGTAAAACTTAAATATTTATTCACATTTTTGAGTATTTAATCATTGCAATTTATACACTTGTTAACCTCCCAGCGGGAAGTGCAAAAACTGACAGGTCACGTATCTGCCTTAAACAGATTCATGTCAAGATCAGTAGATAAATGTCTCCCATTCTTCAAAGTGATGTTTGAATTGGACTTTCAAGGCTTGAAACAATACCTACGCAGCCTGCCAATTCTAGTGCGACCTCTTTCAGAAGACATCCCGTAGTCTCAGAACATGCTGTTAGCGCAGTACTAGTAAACGAAGAAGAAAAAATGCAAAGAGCTATGTAACACCCTTGAATATTCTAAAGTTTCCATATTACCCAAAAAATAACAATTTGAATGTTATAATATGTACTAATTGTCTGTAATTGAAAATTTATTTTTTCTCAAAATATTTTTGACAAAGAATAATTTAGAGCAAGCATAATTCATTTTTGAAGTATTCGATTATTATTATTATTATTATTATTATAATTATAATTATTATTATTATTATAACACTAATTATTATTATAATACTAATAATCTAATAAAGTTGTATTTATCGAATATAAATACAGTTCACTTATTAATACTGGCAGAGAAGATTGAAGACTATCTTTACAAAATACTTTACTTTTATAAGGTAGTGCTAATTAGTTTAAGATAAAAACATTTTTTTTTTTTTTTTACCTTTAGGGTGGCTCTTGTAGTATGTCTTTAATGCCCGCGGTCAGGATTCCTGTTCATAATCTCTTGCTCACCTTGAAGTTATCACCACTTTTTGTTACTTGTATTGTCACACCTGCAATGCAAAACTATATAAGTTAAAGCTCAGCAAGCAACATCATATATATGTCTGTTTGATGCCTATATGCGATGATTCCAAACACCACAATACAAATAGGGCCTATGTCCCTTGTGTAAATTAAACACCGTATGAGATCATAATCAAAAGGCCTACGCGCACATGCCTTGCCCGAAGGTCCGCCTTAGTCTCACCTCAACTCAGGATTGTTTTATGTGTCCGTCGTTGCCTCAACTCGGCTCAAAAGATGACAAGAATCTACTAACATCATCAAATAATGAAGGCCTAGCTATAACATACAACTGTCGGGTCTCAACTCCGCGTCCGGTATGCATACTCGGTCAGCCTGTCGTCGGGCCGCCCAACTTGGAAGTGCATATACCTATATGACAAATACAATGCAATGTAACTACACAGGAATCATGCCGTACTCCATGATGTCTCATGTCAATCACTATGGTCATGAATATTTTAATATCTGTCATCATACTTAAATGTGTGCATATGGTATACAACATCATATGTTCAACAACATATGTCTCAACAGTGCCAATTAAATCATGCCCAATTTTCTCATCCCATAACAAAAATAATATATCCCATAAATATTATAGGGTGTGATAGATATTTAAATATCATGTTGTCAAATAAGAGCACATAATACTATTATTTTTGCATTGTAGTTGAAACGTTACTTACCTCTGCCTTACCTATCTACAGGCTTTAATAGCTTTAGCATCCAAAACTGTGCACGAACCATCAATTTCTACCCCAACTTATCAGGTTTATTCTAAATCTGTAAGTATAAGATTTCCTATATTAATCTCCTTAATATGTAATTGGGACAAATTAGTAATCTATTTATCAAAACTAATACACTTAAGAGTAAAATAACGAATGATTAGCAATCTTAAACCTTAAATATAAATTCATCAATAACCTATAAGGCATAACACATACCATTGTAAAACTTGCCAAGTCACAAACCACGTAGTCCTCTCGATTATTCATTTCAACACGCCAGTAGAAAACTATATTTACCAACCCTCGAACCACTTGAAAAGTTAGTAATTAATTAATCTAATTAACCCTCTATTAAATAGTTATAAAATAACTAAATAATAATAATTAAATATTCAATGGAGAGGGCTTACCTCTATGGGGAGGGGGCGAGCCGCCAAGACATTTGAGGGGGGCATCTTTACTTAAATGGGGTGGAAATTTTGTACGACTTTTTTTTTTTTTTTTTCTTTTTTCTTCTCTCCAAGTGACCATATTTATAAACGTTTCTAGGGGCCTAAAATGCAAATCCTTAAAGTTCTTTATATATATGTTCTTTTAATCTTTTATTTAAATGGGCTTTGCAAATTCCCAAGGAGATTTCCTTTTAATATATAAACTTCCACAATAAAGGACTTGACTTTTAATTGTGTAACGACTTATAAAATGGTCAACCTCTCAATATAGTCACCTCAAAATATATAATTTAAATTTAAACTCTATTAAACTTTCACGTGGTCTGTAAAGTTATAAAAATAATATTTTAAATTTGGGGTGTTACAGCCTGTCGACTATGTCAGTGAAGTGATGCAGAGCAAAGGTATTAGTTAGCCAAATAATTAACTCTTTCCTTGGTAACATCCTCTAGAAAGCCTTGAGCATGCTTTCAGGCACATAGCATTTATGTCGTGACCAATCAGCATTTGAAACAGATACTGCAAAGACTTGATATGGCCGGCTGGCTATTGAAATGGGCAGTTGAACTAAGTGAATCCGACATTGAATTCAAATCAAAGCCTGTCATCAAGGCACAAGTTCTAGTAGATTTCGTAGCAGAGCTGAGCCCACAGCCAATGGAATCAGAAAAACACATGAACATCACAGCGACTCATGAAACCACTATGTCGATAGAGCCTCGAATACATTGAGGTCAGCAGCCAGGATTATCTTGTAAATAGATGATAGGACTTTCAATTTACAATACGCAATCAGAGTTGCATTCAAAGCTACCAACACTTAGGTAAAGTATGAAGCAGTGATCATGGGACTTCAAACAACATTACAGCCTGGGATCGAACATATAAAAGTGTTTAGCGATACACAGCTTGTTGTGGGTCAAATGGACGCAAGTTATGAAACAAAGGATGATACAATGACCTTCTTCAGTTGTCCATGTCAGATCTACAAAGAAAATTTAAAGAATGTGAGATAAAAAAGATTGCCAGGTCGAGCAACACAAGAGCCGATACCCTTGCAAGACTTGTTTCCTTCAATATTGGCAACTTGGAAACAAACGTCCTAACAAATATAGTGCAAGATCGATCAATACTAAGGAAGGCCTATGAATGTATCTATATATTTACGTTGAGCAAATTACATTAAATTTCAAAAGCATGCATTTATGGAGCTTGAAAATTTATTAGCAAATCTTCTTCACAATTTGTTCCTTATTAACTCCTAGTTTCCATATTTTCAGTAGGCAAATGCATAAAAACATCAGCTATCTTATAGGGTTTTTAGGCTTTATGTGATGGCTTTTCATTTTCTTTTTGAAAGCTTCAGTGGCTATGTGGTATGAGGATTTGCAGCCTTGAGAAGTCTCTCCATTTGTCAAAATACAAGAAAGATCAGAAAAGAACGTGTGTTGAGTTTTGGACAAGTTTTGCCGTTTGTGGTGTAAAAACCAATATTAATTAACTAAATAATTATTTGGATAAATTGAAATGAATTATTTTTAACATTACAAGTACCAACACCCCGCCTGCATATCACACGGCCCGACCACTAATTAAACTAAAATATTCGGCCATACTAAAAGAAGGAAGTAAAATAAAAACAAATGTAACTAAAAATCCTCCAAATCTTCCCCGTTAGATTTGACATGTCCAATAGACTGTCACTGATACCCAATTGTCATCTTCTCCTCGAATTTGTTTGTGGCTTGTTCCTGACATCTCAGCTGGGAACTCTATAGACCCTTTTGCAATCTCATCGTCACCAGAAAACGTATCATGATCATACAAACTTGCTGTAACTATTAGAGAACCGTTGAGTGGCACCGCAATGATTGACCTTAACAATGGAATCATTTGCCTCTGCCTTACATCAATGTAGTCATTGGATGGCCTGTTGAACAACAAACATGTTGTATTAGGATCCTCCTTCCAATTGCCATAATGAGCATCTACTTTTCCATAAACATTTGTTGTTCTTTCTCCTCCTTCTTGTAGAGTAATGGTTATTCTAGCAGCCACAGCATTTCTCAGAACTGCATAATTGACTGTCACCGAACCCCTATCACTATCTAATTTTTGAAATATGGGTTTGTCGTAGACAATATGTTCAGTTAAAGCATCCAATGAGATGTCTTTATTGATGATTTCATCGTCCCAAGACCATGTGTCTTTATCAGTAAGAAGCAATTTGATGGTAAAGTTGCCGATAACAAGGATGGATTGAGATGGTCCAGTTAGCGAAGCATTCTGGCCTGGCTTGATGGTTTCTGGATTCCCGCTTGTGCGGTTGTAGAGGTACTCTATGTTTAGTCCATCATTGACAATGATTGTGCCATAGAGTTGCCCTGGGTCCTCTCCATCTATGTTATCAATGCGCACTGAGAACACTTGCAGGAATGGTAGCCCCACGAAGCATTGTCCTTCATTGTCAAAGGCCATGCGTCTTGGTCGCCCACTATAGCGCGTGAAGCAAAGTCCTAACAAGATCCCGAGTATTTCTGCAGCTTGTTGAATAGTTCTTATTTCCCTGTTATCTGGTGGAAGCCGCAAAACATTTCTTCGAAGTTGATATGGTTCCTCTGGGTAAGCATCAGCACGCAGCAAAGCTCCAGAGAGAAGATCCCAAGCACGAACTAAGTCAGTGATCCAAGGTTGGATTCGGCTTTCTTCATTACGATAGGTGGAATTCTCATAATTATAAGACTCTGTGCCATGCCTGTTGTTAAAACTAACAGCCATCTCATTGAATACCGGAATTAATCTGGTTGATTCGCAGAACATCATAATCACAACAATCAGGTAACGTGCTCTGGTGGGCCAAGTTATCGATGTTGCAAGCTGATTTATACCGTACCCCAGGTTGTAGAAGCCAACTCTTATATCCTCCAAACTCCTCAACTCAGCAGCACTTACTAACCTATCGTAGCTACCATCAAAGCCCAGAAAGTTGGTTCCTGGCTCATCAATTAGATGCTCATCGCCATCTCTGCCCAACTCTAACCACTGTCCGCTTTCCATCTGGTAGCCAATCACGTACAAGTTATCCATTCGCAACCTGAATCTCACCGAGCTATCGTTGGTTCGTATTACCAAATCGAAGAGATCGGGTGGGTGGATTCTCTTGAACAGCAAGTACAGGACGATTGTGGGAAGATCTTACTCCCAATCGAACACGCAAATTCTCAATGAAATTTCGATAACCTCCCCTGGTGCTGGTTTGAACATTGATCTCCATCGTAAACTCCACCGGCATTTTGATCAAATTCTTTGTGCAATGAGATAATAAAGTTCAATCAGTTGCATGCAATTAATTTACAGCCAAAACAAATCAATATAGTTATCAACTATTTGTTACCTAATCGAAGGCCTTATAATGTGTACAAATTTTATAAATGGGCAATGATAAGAATTGATTACTATTTCAAAGTGTTTAGGTACATCTAAAGTTTATATATCAGTATTAGTGACCTCCTTGTAGAGGTAAATCAGTTTCTTTCGGCTCAGCTGTTAATTGATAAATGAAAAGTGAACTTAAGTATTTTCCAGATAAATTGAGTTTAGAGTTTCTAAGACACATGAATATACAGATGTAAAAACCGTGATCGTTTGATCTTCTTTTCCAGAAAACAAGAGTTCCTTCCAGGATTGCCAAATTCATTGGTGCACAATAAGATCTTACTTTCATTTTTGATACGTAAAAATAATGATGGCAGTTGTTTTTTTGTTTTTTCCCCTAAAAATCCGTAATTGGAATCACCAATGGAAATAGTAACAGTAGTTTGTTAGTAATCAATAATGGATTTAATTTTTTTCCTCGTGTTCTTCTGTTAATTGTATCCAACAGAAAAAGCCGTTGATAATCTATATTGGTAATTTCTAGCTGTTGTTTCCAGCCAAAATCATGGTATCACCAATGGAAATTTCTAGTGGCGTTAGCACATATTCTTGCAGTGAATATTGACGTATAGTTCTAGCTAGTCCAGATTGTATAGTTCTAGCTTGTCAAGATGTTCAAGACTAATTAAATGTCATGGGCTCATTTATAACTGAAAAGAAGAACTAGTAATTACAATTAAACAACATGAGAGAGCAGGCTAGACGTTACAAACTTCACATTGTCAAACTTGAAACCATAAACAAAGTAAAAATAAAACGTACCTTGGATGAACGACCTTACTATTTGCTAAGTCGAACCGTTGGGTTTCTATAATGGTATTGGGACATATATATAGACCTAGCTAGGATAGGGAAAAAAAAAAAAAAGATATATAAGAAAAGAAATCGTGTGGAGTAATTTCTCATACAAAGGTTTATATCGTTTTCATTCACATGCATGAGCAATTTGCTTTCTTGGACCACACCTAGACCTATAATAATAATAATAATAATAATAATAATAATAATAATAATAATAATAATACAAGCCCTCTCCTTTTAAATTACGGTAAATGGCTTGGTTTGCACAATAGTGCCAATGTAGAGACATCAAGTAATTGGTCCATACTAGATTTGCATTATTAAAGTTAATTTCAATAATACTAAACATCTACACAGTCTCGTGTCCACCTTATATCCACTGTATTGAATTGTTTATATATTACTGTAAACTTAAAACAAAAGATTGGGACATATATATAGACCTAGCTAGGATGGGTTAAAAAAGATATATAAGAAAAGAAAGCGTGTGGAGTAATTTCTCATACAAAGTTTTATATCGTTATCATTCACATGCATGAGCAATTTGTCTTCTTGGACCACACTAGATCTATAATAATAATAATAATAATAATAATAATAATAATAATAATAATAATAATAATAATAATAATACAATTTCTCTCCTTTTAAATTACGGTAAATGGATTGGTTTGCACAATAGTGCCAATGTAGAGACATCAAGTAATTCGTCCATACTAGATTTGCACTATTAAAGTTAATTTCAATAATACTAAACATCTGCACAGTCTCGTGTCCACCTTATATCCACCGTATTGAATTTCTTATATATTGCTATAGACTTAAAACAAAATATTGGGACGTATATATATAGACCTAGCTAGGATGGGTAAAAAATATATATATATATAAAATAAAAGAAAAGAAAGCGTGTGGAGTAATTTCTCATACAAAGGTTTATATCGTTATCATTCACATGCATGAGCAATTTGTCTTCTTGGACCACACCTAGATCTATAATAATAATAATAATAATAATAATAATAATAATAATAATAATAATAATAATAATAATACAAGCCTTCTCCTTTTAAAGTACGGTAATAATAATAATAATAATAATAATAATAATAATAATAATAATAATAATAAGAAGAAGAAGAAGAAGAAGAAGAAGAAGAAGAAGAAGAATACAATCCTTCTCCTTTTAAAGTACGGTAAATGGCTTGGTTTGCACAATAGTGCCAATGTAGAGACATCAAGTAATTGGTCTATACTAGATTTGCATTATTAAAGTTAATTTCAATAATACTAAACAAATACACGGCCTCGTGTCTACCTTATATCCACAGTATTGAATTGCTTATATATTGCTATAAACTTAAAACAAAATATTTCAATATAGAAGTGGAGTGGATAGGAAGTAGACACGAAATTAATATGAGTGAATGTGTAATATTATCCTTGACATTTATATTGGAAACACTTTACTTTCCGCGTCAGTATGTCTTTTGTAGTTTCCTCAATTTGGGTGAGATCGTGAGATTCTATGATTGTAATAATTTTTCATAGAGTGCATTAATCTTTGAAAAACTGTCATTTTTTTTCCAGTATTGATCTATTTTCCTCATAAAACCTTGTGTTTTATTATTCTTTACTTTTTGTTATTTCTTTGGTTCTATTTGATATTTTATTTCTTCTGTTAATTTAAGCGGAATTTCCCACAACAGGAAATACATTCCATCCTACTGGATATCCACACTCGTGGACCATAAATTTAACTTGCAATATAATTTTAACACGCAATATAATTTTAACACATTCACAAAACATGTACAAAAAACTATAGTATCATATATATAGTGCAGTGGTCCATGATGTAAAAATGTAGAGGAATCTTTCATTCAATGAATACTTTAATGTTTTGGCATCGCCAGTTGCGTCAATAGAGAAAGTTTCTTATCCTTATTGGATTGCATTATTGGAATTTATATTGCACGTTTTTCTTCATATGTGATATATTTTTCTGCCAATATCAATAAAACATATTGAACTAGAATCGGATCACGTTAGTGGGGCAAAATGAGAATAAAATTTGAGTAATACATAATCTGAGTAACTTCGCGCGTTACGTACGCCCCTAATATCTATTTCTCATTTTGATATTGAGGATGTAGCATGTGAATATATTAAAAAACAAAATTGTAGACGTAGGAGAGATGCTCAAGTAATACAACAAAATGGGGGGTTCAGTTGCCAAAATGGCAACAAAAATGTTGCCATTTCAGGCAGTAAAATACTGCCTGAAATGGCAACATTTTTGCTACCATTCCTGCAACCAAAATGAGGGGTTCCTACTACCGTTTCCGGCAACTTTTCGGCCGTCGAAAATGGCTCCGGCACCCATTTCCGGCGGCCCTCTTGGAAGGGGTGGGGTGGATGGGTGTTTTGTTTTTTTTTTTACTTTTTTATTATTTTTAATATTTTTAAATGTTTTATTTTTAAAATTAAAAGGCTAAAGGGTATCATAGTCATTTTATATGAAAAGTTGAGGGAATGGTGTAGAGACATATTCTACGCATTTATGAAAGGCTAGGGACCCAGGAGAGCAAAAAAGGTTAGGGATTTATCCGATTCTAAACTCAAAGGTTTGGGACCTTTTGTGAAATTAACCCTTTATAAATTGATTTATAAACAACTACGTGGCATCATTTTATTGGTTGTTTTTCTGTGAAAAGTCAAAAATTGTGGCTTGACTTTTTCCTTTTAACTTTTTTAAAAAAGTGAAACCAATGAAATAATGTCACGTGGCGGTTTATAAACAAAATGGTTTATAAACCAAAGTTGCCAAACGTATTGTATATTTTCTGGACTCTGTATCTCATTATGAGTTTAGATAATTAACAATCCCTTTGAATAATTAAGAATTTTATATTACTAGACTTTATATCTCATTAAGAGTTTAGATAAACAACAATCCCTTTCAAGAATTAAGAGTTTTATTATTCTAATTGTAATTTCTTATTATTTAAAATTAACTTAAATATACTGCATTCTATTATTTATTTTGATAATTTTTCATTATTTATAATTTAAAAATAAATAACAAAATTCCTTTCTAAATTTATCAATCAATTTTTTTGTGTGTTTTATTCTAGTTGTAATTTTTCATTATTTATAATTAAAAAATAATTATTTAAATAGCTTAAATATCTGTATTTTATAATTTACTCTAATTCTATTTCTCACTATTTATAATTTAAAGATAATTATCAAAATAACTTTCCGGATTTATCAATCAATTTTTCGTTTACCAACTATAGAAAATAAGTACATAAGTAAATGAATAACAGCATTTGCAGTCATTTTGGTTATTCTTCTTCTCACTCGAAGTAAACATCAACATAATAAAATTTTAACCCAGAAAAAGGGCTAATGATTAATTCAAATCTTAAAAAAAAGCTAATTTATATGATTAAAACGTCCCTAATTTTTGAATTTTCTTTACTTAACAAACTCAGATTTTTCATCTTATCTCTTCAATGTAGTATATATAGGCACTATGGTGTTGTTCTTTTGCACAGCATAATTGTAATAAAGCTTTTATTTGCCCTTTACTACTCTGCCAGAATTTCTTCTTCGATTCTTGGTTGCCTTTTCAGATGATTACTGTGTCTCTTAAATTAGGGCACCTCAAAAAAAGTGAATGATGAGCTCAGTAAGAAGGCTGTATTTGTTGTTCGAGTTCTTCGTGTTTGTCGGTTTTATGTGGATGTCTCAAGAGTGACTAATCGTAAGGGACTCAAGATTATGATATGTGACTGTCAAGGAAGTTCAACCAATACAACTGTAAATGTAGTGTATAAAGAGGTCTTCAGAAACTTACCTTAATTTTTAAACATTGTAATATAGTAAGTAATATTAATGTTATCTTTCTCTTCCTTTGCCAAATCGTTTTATTTATTTGCTTTAACTAACCTTTATATTTCTTGGCGTTTGCCGAGTTTATTTAGGACATTGTCTATGCCAAATACACATGCATGAGGACTTATCTACACCGTTTCGTTGTTGGTATGATTTTCTTTGTGTGGTGGTTTTGGATATTATATCTTTTTTCTATTCCCTTTACCTATTATCCTTTTTTTAACCCAACTATTTTCTTGCATATTATTATGTCTCTATTTTATTTACCTATTTTTTAATTTATTTTTCTTTATTTTCTTGCAAGTGTTTACTAATTGATAATTAATGACAAATGTAATTGTTAATTATCTTAGTTATTTTTTAATATTGTTTCTTTAGATCAATATTGTATACTTACTTCTATATTGACTTGATTCCGTGTCCCAATGGTGTCTAATGTTATTATGTATTTTTTAACATTTTTAAATTGATTTTTATCCAAATAATTTCTAATAGTATTTTCTTAATGTTTTAATTTCTACATTCTATTATTATCCCGTGCAGTGCGCGGGTGAAAAATCTAGTAATAATAATAAAGGTAGTTATATATACACTACCTGTTTGACTAATAACACCATATTATATCTACACAACATTTAAAATATATTTGATAAATACAACATGTTTCATTTACTTAAATATCCCCGACCTCTAAATCTTAAAAGATAAATAAATAAATATATAAATAAATAAAGAAAGATGGTGGACGCTAAGAATCACGTGGTCCGATGACATTCGAGTTGATTTCTTACACCCTCCACTACAAATCCCCTGTAATATCAAAAAAGAAAAAGAAAAAAAGGGAGGGGGCAAAAGAAAAAAAGGGGAAAGATGGAAGACTATTACCTCTATTCCAAAAAATACCTCTATCACAATCTACTCTCTTCCATTTCTTATTATTGTAGTTTTTCACTTTTGGTTCCTTGCTACCCGATAAACTCCATAGCTCAAAACCAATTCATAATTGTAAACAAATCACCCAGCTTAAGCGGCTCCGTAGGTAGAAAAATTGTGTTCTTTGGTAAAATTATTAAATTTTATTATTTTACGTATTCATTATTAATTAGATCGATAAACAATTTTGATGAGCATGTACACATGTATGCAGAATTGTTCTTGAGAAAGAAAAATCAATCAATAAATAAATAGTTTACACACTCTACATAGATTCTTGTGATTAAAATTTGGAAAAAAAAAAAAAAGGAGCAAGTTTTGTCTAGTGTCCGGAACACAAAAAAATAAAATAAAATAAAAAGATATTGAAGTGGAAATTATGATTCGATTTTGATACTGTCCACTGGCGTAGCCACCCTTGGACCACTGCGGTCGATAGACTGCACTAGACCTTGGAGTGACCTTGTTAAGTTTTGGACTGGACCGCACTTAAAATTCAGCCAAGGTCCAGCCCATATAAAAAAAAATTATTTTGGGTTAAAATTTGAAAGACCAATAAATCGAGATAACCTGAAAAATATAAATATTTTTTTACACACTTTTTAAAATTAAGGTATATGAAGTTTTTTTTTTGAAAAATCAGGTGTTTCAAGTGTTTTTACATTGTGATATCACAATTTACAACACAATAATTATAATTCACCAAAACATCGAGTCATATAAAAAAACTCGCCAAAACACTGAGTCACATAAAAAAAACTTGCCAAAACACCGAGTAACATCAAAAAACTCGCCAAAACACCGAATCACAACAAAAACAACTCACCAACACAGTGAGTAATAACAAAAACAATTCGCCAAAATACCGAGCCGAAATCAAACACAACTCTAAAACAATGAGTCACAACAAAACAACTCACCAAAACACATAGTCCAAATCAAACACAACTCTAAAACACCGAGTCATAACAAAAACAAGTTGTTAAAACACCAAGTCACAACAAAAACAACTCGTCAAAAATTGACTCACAATAAAAACAACTCGTCAAAACAACGAGTCGCAACAAAAACAACTTGCCAAAACACTGAGTCACAACAATACAACTCAACGAAACAACTGAGTCACACAACAGCACAACCATCGTGACCATCGTGACCTCACACCCTGAGTCACCACCTCCTTGAGTCATAGCAACACCACCTAAATCGACGACAACTAATGAATTGAAGTTCCAATTCAAGGATGAATCCCTACATTCTACAATTTGAGACGGAAGAGGATTGTTACGTAAGATTTCACAATTTTTCCTTCTTTAGATCCTCATGAATCCATGTTAGTATCTGTTTTGAATTCGATCAATTGATGTTTCTAGAAGTGAAGAAGAGATCATGGATCTGCTATGGGAGAATGGACAGGTGGTGGTTCATAGTTAGAACCAATGGCCGCTGAAGAAAACTCAAATTCAAGGGGTTGGTGACAATGAGATGGCAGCAGAGCAATCGTGGATTACAAAGATCCGAACAAGCATCTGCTGCCACCAAGAGGAAACGGCTTCACAGAATTTGTTTGTACAAGAAGATGACGATGAGCAGTGAGTTGCAGATGATGATAGTGTACGCTGGGGTAGGGTGGGGGGGATACCTGAATTTTCAAAAATTGTTATCATGCACCTGATTTTTGAGTAAGGAGTTCAAAAACTCCTTATTTCCCTAATTAAACCTAAATCTATTGTCTTAGCGCAAGAAATTAAGAATCACTGAGCCCAATTAAGGTCCATTTACCAAATTAGAGACACAACACATCAGGCCAGTCGCCTTTCATCTCTTTGTTTCTCTTTTGGGTGGAAGAACTTGGGTTGCAATCTTCATCTCTGGTCTCCAAGCTCACAATCAGTCAGTCACAGCTCTCTCTCTCTCTCTCTCTCTCTCTCACTCAGTTTGGTTGAAGTAGCCCAAAAGAAGGTCCATAAGGGATCAGGGCAGCAGCGGGCACAAGCGCACAGCCGGCTTCTACTTCTTCACTTGGTCTCTCGTGTTTGAGGTCAGTCAGCCTTTCGCCTTTGCTTGGTAATTTGAGTAATTGTTAAGAATAATTGAACTTGAAGATTGATTATGTTTATGATTCTGGATTTTTAATGCTTGCAATGAGATTTGTTAGTAGTTTTTACATGATAAATTGTATTATTGTAAAGCCCTAGTTTTTAGTTTAGGCTTCAATTTAGTAAAAGCCTAATAACCCTAACCACTAATTTAGAAATTGATTTATACCTCACTTTAGTAAAGCCCTAATGTGTGAAATCCTGATTTTTAGTTTATGCTTTAATTTGGAAATTGGGTTTTTGGTTTGATATATAAATTTTAGGGTAATCAAATGATTATTCATGTTTGAAATTAGATTTTGGTTTTATGCTTGGAATTATGTTTCATTTCCAATTCTTATTGGATTTTTTAGATTATGGAGAGATATTTAAGAAAAAGAGCTCTTGAAGAAAATATTGCTATAGATAAAATCCTATATTAGGTTACATGTTTTTCAATACTTTTAGGGAGACAGAGAGAAGCACACTTACACACATTATCAAAATACTCAATTAGTCCATTTATATGATTCAAAAAGAAATCCCAATCTCAATTTGAAACCCTAATTTTGGTTGGCTACTTCCACTCCTTTCTTCCTTTATTCCATCACTGCTGCTACTCCAGTGCTCCCTTATTCCCTCTGCCGGTCCTGCTGTTACTACTACTTCTTCAACGTTGCTGCTGCTGCTTCTCTGGCGCCGCTATTTCTCTACCACTAGTTGCCGCTGAACACCACCGCTAGCTGCTCGAAGAGCATCTCCATATATCTCTCCATCTCTCTCTCTCTCTATATATCTAATACACTAAATCTCTATAGATGGTAATGAAAATGACAGATTAGGTCTGTACATATTTCTTCATTTTTTCCATTTGGGACAATTTAAGTTATTTAAAAAAAAAAAACTCAATAAAAAAGCCCGAAACCGAAACACAAACGACCTATTTTGGGTTCGTTGGGTCAGGCCCATGGGCCGAGTGGGTCGGGCTCAGTTTGAAAATCTCAAACTGACTTTGTGTCTAGTCGGTTCCGGGTTGGGCTCAAACCCAGCCCGATGCCTACACCTGGCCGCTATAGATACTTACGTTGTCGCCACTGTAGGTGGGACCTATAGCGGCGACATGATTTTTTCGCCCTATAGGGGTTACGATACAGCGGCGACTGATAGTCACTGCTATAGCCAAAGCTATAGTGATGACTTTTGGTGTTGTCGCTGGTAGTCGCCGTCATAGGCCTTATTTTTTGTAGTGTATATGATGAGGTTTTTTTTATCGTTTCACTTATGATCACATTTGTAATTAGGAAAATAATTTAAAAAAGTGGTGTTCTAAGTAAATAAAATTGTGTACATATACCTAAAAATGTTATTTTGCCTACACGCATGTATAATAGCATTTATGCGTGCATAAGTGGTACACATCTGAACTTCAAGCACCTCATACTTATACTCTGGATGTGGGCCACATATGTACGCATATATAATAACATGTCTGTGTATAGGCAAAATAAAAGCCAAAATTTTTGCAAAACAAATTCCACATTGAAAAAATGCTAATTTTCACTCTAAGTCTCCAATATATCAAGTTTTACTCAATTTTGTCCTTATTCTTTCCCCTGACCTATTAGGCCAACGACCTTTCATTTATTGTCGTATTAAGTCCTCGATGTTGCTTTTTTGTCCTTAAGCTTTTAATTTTCATAATTAATCCCTATTAAAATGACGATTATACATTTGATTCTTTATTTTCTCTCCAAGTCCACAACGTTTCAGCTTTTATATAATTTTATCCCTTTTTTTGGGCATATAAGGCCTCTAACCTTTCATTTTTGTCAAGTTACATCCTTATTAACACTTCAATGCCTAACCTTTCAATTTTGAAAGTTAATTCATATTAGAATTACCATTATGCTCCTATTTGTTTTAAATAAAGATAATAAAGAACAATAAAAATAAGATATCTACACATCCTCATCCATCCCACTCCAATGACAACCATTAGAATGGTGATAAAATAAATGAAAAACGAAAAAAAAACTCGATGTATAATGAACTTGATGGATATCCAATCTACTTAAAAATAGTTGCCAATCTAAGAATCGGCAGGACATATCATATTTTCCTTTTTGATCAATCACATATCACGTGATGGATGAGAATTAGGATAGATCCACTAAAAAGAAAAAAAGAAAAAAGAACTAATTTTTAATTTATAAAAATCACTACTGAACCATAATGCCCTAATTCTAGTTTATTGCATGTTGTCTTTGTCTCTCCTACTCACATTGTATGATCATCACTTGATCTTTCCTGATCCATTCTGCGCCTTGATCCAATTTGATATACCAATTGCAAATTCTATGGCAGATTTTGGGGCACCAAAAATTTTTACTGGTGGCATTGAGCAAGCCCGATCCACTTGAATTGTGCCCCCACTCCTTTTGTTTTTGTCAAAATATAATGAGTCATTTCCAGAACTTATCATTGGAGTGATGCCATTTCTGACAGGTAAGGGGAAACGAGAGAATTCTCTTTTTCGCAAAGTTTTTCGTGCCCTGAAATCCATCTTGCGATCCGTAATTGGCAAATCAAGATTGGTGTACATTTGGGTGATCATCACAGAGACAGACAACAAGAAATTAGAGTTGGGGTATTCAGTTTAGGTCCCATTTCTTATGAACTGAAAATGAGTATTTGTTCTTGTTTTTGTCCCTTTTTAGGGCAGATCCATCCCAATTTGTAATTGCCACGTGATCTTTGGTAGATCGAAAAATCCAATCCAATCTGCTTCACTGATTCTTAAATTGGCAACTTTTTTCGACAAAGACTGAAAATCCATTGAGTTCAGCCTAGAACGATCTTTTTCCCCATCATTATTCCCAATTGTTGTCACAGATGTGTGATGGGTTTGTGCTGAGGTGGGTTAAGATGGATAAATTTCTTAGTTTCTATTATTCTTTTTTTATTATTTTTTATTTAAAGAATTAAGGATTTAATGATAATTTTAATAGGGTTAATGGTAGATATTGAAAGGTTGGGTATGGAAAGTATTAGTCGAAACATAATGTGGCAGTTAATGAAAGGTTGAGGATGAAGACAAAATTGTATAAAATTTGAAAGGTTGGGGACCTATTGTGTCAAGGATATGGTTACCATTTTAATATGGGTTCATAATAAAAATTGAAAAGTTTTGAACAAAAAGTGATATTGGGAACATTGTATGACGATCAATAAAAGGTCGGTGCCT
Source organism: Nyctanthes arbor-tristis (assembly GCA_963692815.1). Taxonomy (NCBI): domain Eukaryota; kingdom Viridiplantae; phylum Streptophyta; class Magnoliopsida; order Lamiales; family Oleaceae; genus Nyctanthes; species Nyctanthes arbor-tristis. The sequence continues at coordinate 30,974 of CAVNYN010286832.1, forward strand.
AGCAGACTAAAAAAAGAATAAGCGTAAAATTGACAAAAATTTTGAAAAGTTAGAAACGTAGAGTGGAAGTCACCTTTTAAAAAAAATTCCACAATGGTATTTTTTTTCTTTTCCATTTAATTGGTTTTATTTTAATATAGACAAAATTTTATAGATCGGAATGTTTTCTTGTCCATGATGTACAAATGAAGAACTCCATGGTCTAGAAGAGGTTTAAGGATGAGTTGGAAGTGATTTCAACTTATTTTCACGTCACATAATTTATTGTTATTAGTCATATAGCGTAGTGGTCCGCGATGTACAAATGTGGAGGTGGTTTAAGGATGAAGTTGGGTGTGTTTTCATTTTATGTTCACGTTATATAATTTGTTTATTATTATTGTTGTTGTTGTCGTCGTCATCGTTATGTAGAACAGTGGTCCATGATATATAAACAGAGAGGAATCTTTCAAAGTACGTACTAGTTTAACGATGCATTTAAAGGCTTTTTTCAACATATTTTCACACCCATGATAATTATAGTGTTGTGTGCGGTCCACGGTGTATAAATGCAGAGGAGGGTAAAGATGAAGTTGGATATGTTTTCACCTTATTTCCATGTCATATAATTTATTATTATCATTATTGTCATGTAGTGTAGTGGTTCATGATCTATAAATACAGTTTATCATTATTGTCATGTGGTGTAGTGGTCCGTGATCTATAAATGTAGAGGAATCTTTCCAAGTATGTACTAGGTTATCAACGTTAATTTATTACTAGTATTATTATTGCCAACCCTTTTGCATACATGTATACTCCGAATTTTTCAAATTTCATTTTAGTCAAACTAATTGTAGTGGTTGGAAAAAAATTGAGTGTACGGTATTATAGAACAATGAGGCACCTACATGTAGATTCCTGGCCCTCTTTTTAGGAGTCTTAAACTCATATTTGTGTGAGTTGTTAATTAGTCTATAGTACTTTAAGATATTTTTGCAGTAGTGGATATTTTTTCGTAGTGGTCCACGATGTATAAATATAGAAGAAGATTTCAAAGCATGTACTAGGTTAATTAAGGATGAATGTTGAATGCGTTTTCAATTTATTTTCACTGTCGTATAATCTATTTTTGTTGTGGTCATCGCCGTGGTCATATGATGTGGTGGTCCATGATGACCCAATGGATACATCAGTGTATTAGCATCACCAATTGTGTCAATAAAGAAAGTTTCTTGCCTTCCGTGCATTGCATTGTTAAAGTTTACACTGTACATTTTTTCTTCCAGTTTTATAGATAATAAAATATATTGAAATGGACAACTTCACAACTATATGCGAATTATAGAGTATACTATATTTCTAAAACCTATGTATCTCCACCTTTGATATCTTTCTTGATAAAAACTTAGGTACAGCAGATATACCATCTTAGATGGTACATCCAATCAATCATTACACTATATATTATTAAATATTTCCACCTTATTTCTTTCATTTAATATTATTATTTTTTATTAATAACAATTAATAGGATTCCCGCCACCCCCATTCCCCCCCCCCCCCGCGGGCCTTCGCACCCGTCCCACTCACCAGCAAAAGTTGACCTTTCAAATTTTTATTCGTTTTTGACTCTTTACCACTGCAAAACAAGTAAACTGCTCATCATTTGATTCTTTTTGACAGTATAATACTGCACCATTTAGGAAGACAATTTCGCAAAGCAGAAAGATTAGTGTGCATAAATATTTTTCTCTCTGATATTCTTTTCAAAATAATTCTATGATGATATCTATGAATAATTGAATATGCTGCTTTTGTATGTGGTGAAATTGTGTCGGTATCATCAAGAACCTTTTTAAAGTTATTAAATCATGTGTCAAATAGATTAAAATCATTGTAAAGTTAAAAAATGAAATGTAATCGAATAATATTTCGAATATTTACAATTATCGAAATCGAGTACATGAAAACGTCAAAATAGACGAGAGAATAATTAAATAGACGAGAGAATAATATGTATTGAGAGAGAAGAATTGAGTGACTACTTGGCCGTGGGTGGGGAGAGAGGAGAGAGTGAGAAAAGTGAGGTGAGAATGTAGCAAAAAATATTCACTACATTAAATGAGATTGACTTACCATTAATAAAAAATAATATTATTAAATGAAAGCAATGAAGCGGAAATATTTAATGAATTGTAGTGTAACTATTGGTTAGATGTACCACATAGGATAGTACATTTGTTGTACCTAAGTTTTTCTCGTCTTTCGTTCATTTGAAAATACCTTCAAAATCACTCTCACTAGAATCTAAGATTGCAGCAATTTTATTTTGCCTACACGCATGTATAGTATTATGTATGCGTGCATATGTGTCAAACATTTAAACTACAAGCATCACACACTTGGAGCCTAGATGTTTGCTACGTATTGTGCACACGCATAATAATATTCATGCGTGTGCAAAATAAAATTTTTCTCTAAGATGGCCTTCGTTATACGAGATCTTAATTATTTTCATGTATTTTAATTGGGTGTAATCAATTTGTAGCACTTGGTTTGTTAAAATTCGGGTAAAGTTAATTTACTATATAAATTTGAGAGGTAATCTGGTCGCATCCAAAAATGGGTACAAAGTAACTTTGCCATTGTAATGCAAAGTTATAATCAATTTTTTTTTTTTTTATCTAAAATGCCCTTTAAGGAAAAAAGGCCTCTTATACTAAAAATATATTAGTTATTTTTAAATTAATAAAAACAAGAAATTAAAATTCATAATTATTGTAGCAGGTGCTGCATATAAGGTGGTTTGTAAAATAATGTGTGGCTTTTAAAATTGTAATAGGAAATTTATTAGTTAGGTTAAAATCATTGTTAGTAAAAAATTAAAAGTCAAAAAAGACAAAAAGAGATGGACTTAGAAGATAAAAAGTCAAGCATTAATAATTTTTTGTTAAATTAATTAATTTATTATGAATATTAATAATACTAAAAAATTAAATTAATTAAATGGTAGATGGGGATATTAGTGTAATGTTATAAAATGAAATAAGGGCAAAAAGGCAGATCAAAATTTGGGTTTTCCCAAAATAAAAAAAATAAAAAAAAATAAATAAATAAACTGGGTTAAAGGAGAGAACCAAAAGTTTTACATTGCTTCACTCTTTTATATATAGTGTGAATATGATGTGATGTAATGATTTCATTATTTCCTAAAAGTAAGCTTATATTTTGGATAGATAGCCCCAGGTATCTTGCCACAATCGACGGAATGATAAAACAGTACTGAACTAAATTTTGATAACCACTTTTGTCTTTACAACAAATACGTACGTGCATTGCACATCTTATATAAAAAGGGAATTTCATAATATTAATATTAATAATAGTAGTAGTAATAGTAGTAGCAGTAGTAGTATTTTGAACTTTTTTGAGGGGGGGGTGGGATGGTAATTGATTAAAATACAAAGAGAAAGATTGATACATGTGTGATGAGAGTGACCTCTACTACAGAGTAAATTGACAAATCGAATGTTAGTTGAATTGAAAAACATCAAGTATGTTAAATAATAAGAAAATTAATTTGAGGCCACATTCTATTATTTCTGTTCAAATTCTTCTATTTCCAAAGTGATTAACATATATATATATATATATATATATATATATATATACGCGCGCGCGTAAATATGTATTCAAGTGTATTAATCTAGGTTGTCGTATGTGCTGCATATAAATTGATTTGTAATATAATGTGTAGCTTTAAATAATTTATTAGTTAGGTTAAAATCATTATTGGAAAGAAAAAATAAATATATATATTCCCAAATGAGAAAGTAAAAAAGACAAAATGAGAAGGAATTGGAAGCTAAAAAGTCAAGCATTAATAAATTTTTTTGTTATATTAATTAATTAATTTTGAATATCAATAATAATAAATAAAAATTAAATTAATTAAATATTACTCCCTCCGTCCCAGAAAGACATTTTCATTTTTCACATAAATTAAGAAAATATCATTTAATCTTATTGGAAATGTATAATTTAACAATATATTTCTTAATATACTCTTTGATTTATTTAACATTTCATTTTAGTTACACTTTGTTGTTGATTACTATATACAATAAATGAGAGTATATTAGAAAACTAAAAACTTAACTTGGGAAAGGAAAATATAATTTGGGACGGATTAAAAATAAAATGAGGAATATCTATTTGGAACGAAGAGAGTAGATGGGGATATTAATTTAAATTTATAAAATGAAATTAGGGCAAGAGGGGAGATCAAAAGTTTCCTCCTCATTCTAATGGAAGGGTAAGTTAGGTTTTCCAACAAAAAAATAAGGGGTAAAAAAGAGAATCAAAAGTTTTACATTGATTCACTCTTGGTGGCTATATGGACACTATGCTTTTTATGAGCTACATCACAGCATAATTGCATACAATTTCCTTACTATTTTTCAATTTTTTACATTTGTTAACTAATTTATGTGATATTTTTTAATTTTAATCTTTAATTAACTATATGATATTTTGTATCGTATAATATTTTGATTTTAAAAATTTCATTGTTAGAAATCTCTAAGTATTTTTAATAAATACTATCTAAGTATTCAGCGGCCAAATGGGAGGGGGTTATTTGCTGCCAGAAATGGCAGCAAATGGGGGGATTCAGCCCCCTTTTTTTGGCTGCCAAAAAGTTGCTAAAAATGGTAGCAAAAGTGCTGCCATTTTTGGCAGCACAAAGGAGGGGAGCACTTGGCTGCCATTTATAGCAGTACTTTAGCTGCTAAAAACGGCAACTAAAAGGGAGGGGATGAATTCACCCCTCTTCTTTCGGCTGCTGGAAACGACAACATTCCGGCGGGGGGTTCACCCCTCCCCTTTTGGCTGCTAGAAACGATAGCATTCTAACCGTCAGAATGCTGTCATTTCTAGCTACCAATCTTGGGAGGGAGGGTGGGCGTGGGTGGGTTGGGGGTTTTTTCTTTTTTTTTTTTTAAGTTATTTTTAAACTTTTTTCTAAAAAGTTAACGCGGTCATTTTGTTAAAAAAAATTAAAAGAATAGTAACAAAAGGGCTATCATGCATATTTATGAAAGGTTGGAGACACAGGAGTGTAAAAAAAGAGTGGTGACCCAGCCGATTCTTAATTCAAAGATTGGGGACCTTTTGTGAAATTAACCCTTTTAAAAATTCATTGTTAGAACTTTCTAAGTTTTTTTAATAAATACAAAAGTAATATGTCTATAAAATTAAACTACATATTTTGCTAGATTCGAAGTAGAAAAACAAAATTTTTTTTGAATATATACCCATTATTAAGAATACTACTTATGTTAACATGCGTTACATGTTGTATGGTACGATAATTGTAGTTTTCAAATATAAATTTATATAAATAAAATATGTTTGAGATATGAAAATTCTTTATTTAGTAAATATATAGAGAGTATTTTTTTTAACTTGAGACATTTTTCAATTAAAATTGTTACATTTTTCTCCATGAAAATAACCTTAGAATGTCAAAACAGATGTAGTTTGTTGGCATTCTAGTGACTTCACATACCCCAAAATTAGGTATATCTTCCTTTCCTACAATTCCTTTGTAATGTTTAACAAAAAAAAAAAAAAGTGTTAGAACTATAAATGAACCCATTGGCATTTGTGTAGTTTTCAATAGAATCTTTGAGAAAACCAAAAACATTTTTTCTCCATTTTATCACATGAATTCAACTACTTCTATAAACGTAGAGTTCTCATTCCCCTTTTTCTATTTACATCTTTAAGGATGTAAGAAGAAAAAAATAGTTAATTAAATAAGGAAAGATGCTCAAAAAAAAAAAAAAACAGAGAGAGGGAAAGTAAGAAAAATAAAGAGAAGAAAAAATATGATTGTAGGTGCATATATATAAGATAATCATGGCTCCAATTCTTCTAATAGAGCTACTGATAGTGACATATGTGATTTTTTATGCTAATAAAGTCATTTGTGTAATTGTTTCATCTTTTATTTTAAAGTAAACTTTGATTAAGAGTTAGTAGGTAGGTTAAGATTTCACAATTTGTTCGATTTGTCAGCAGCACTAATATATATGAACTTATAGTGATTTAAAATTAATATTTCAAACTAATTAATATTAAGTTTATAATCGTTTTAAAATGTGTATAGCAAAAGGTAACATGTATTTCAACTTTTTTATCTTATCTTGGCTGATTTTTTAAAAATAACACAAAAGTTATGTTAATTTTTTTAGGTAAATATCAAAGGAATACTAACCAATAAATTTTTATTTTAGTATATTCAAAAAATTAGTATGACTTTTTTTTGGGTAAAATCTTTTGGGGTTTTATTTTCTAATTAAAAAAAATTAGTATCATTATGTTGGAATTAGTTTAAAAAAAATTAATACAACTAAAATGCTTTAAGACATCACTAATACGTAAATGCACAAAAAGTAACCAAAAAACTAATCACTAATTAAATTGAAAAAGTACCAAAGAAACAATGCAATTAACATATTTGAAATCATTTAATTATGTGTACAAAATGATTATTAAGAGAAAAAGTTGGAGGTAAAATGGACTGTGAATGTTTTACATACGTACCTCCTTATTACACACACATACAAACAGAAAAACTTAGTACAATAAAGTAATTAACTGTAGACCATTTGGTTCCTATGCTTGTTCATAATATTTAAAAATATTTAAATTAATAATATGATTATGCAATAAAAATGTTTATAGTCATTTATGGTTTTTTATAAAGTATTATTTAAACAATACACTATAAAATATTACCTTGAAGAGATGATTTATGCTTGCTTTGTATTTATTATATTATTATCATTTTAATCATGAATTTGAATTAAAATTGATGACAATAAACACTAATACTACTACAAAATTCAGAATAAAAAATGACATTATACGTCAGTCTTGGGAAAAAATGACGCGTAAACAGCACGCCGTGGCAAATTTGAAATTAATTACCATATTATATACGTTGGTTACTTTTAGGAACTGACGTGTATAGTGCAGGCTTACACATAGGCGTCAGTTGCAAAAATGCAACCGACAGCTATTTTTGATTATGCACGTCAGTTCCTTTTAAGGAGCCAACGAGTATTATAACAGGCGCAGGTTTCTTAAAGCAACCAATGCCTAAAGCTTTATATATTATTTCAAACTCCCTTTGTTGAAGCACATTTCGACTGAAGAACTACTGTGCTCCGAGGGTTTCACAAATTCCTTAAACACCCAAACCTATATTTCTACATCCAAAAGCCATATATCTCGTTTCGGCTTCTTCCACTAGTCTTTTCAACCGATGGGCATTGGGCTGTGGGAGGCGGCCACAGTCACCGGTTTTTGATTTTTTCTCCATTTCGATATTCTCTCGGATTTTGGATAGCTTCTTCTCAATTTCTTCATAGGTTTTTGAAGGTCCTAATTATCCATTTCTTATTTAGTTTGTATTAATAGGAGAATTTATTTACATTTTCAAGAATAATATTCTAGGCTTGTAAACATTTGCTAAATAATAATTTTGTTGATTTTAGTGGATGTACATAATATCTTGGACATTGCTTGTTAAATATATATACATTGTTAAAAGTACACTAGATTTAGTTAGATTTCATGAGTTTGTGGGTTTTTTTATAGAAGTGAAAATTGTTGCACACCATATGTTTGGTAAAATACCTCTTAAAGATTTGCTTTCTCAAATTATATTGATACATAGTCTAGAATGATAGACAATTAAAAATGTGGTTCTAGTTTATATGTTACTGAAAAGTGTTATTAGAGAAGTAAATTACAAAAATCTCATAATATAAAAATTCAATTGATTGGTTATGTATATAGACAAACTTGTAATTAAGAACATAAATAACTTAAGAACATCAAATGGTGAAAAAAATTTCATCAAATTTGTGATATAAATTAATGAATATTTAAATAACAAATGATAATGATAATGTAAATATTTATTTGATTGTGTTTGTGATAAAAATAGATATGTAATAACAAGTATGAGTAAACAAATGAATTAAGTAAACCAAATAATGTAAGAAAATAATCTGCTCAAAATAAATAACTCTTGTCTTGGTCATCTCAATAGGTCGTGAGATATATATGGATCATAGTTAGATGTATGGAAGTCATACCTTATTAGAATATTTGAATGGGGTTGAAAAGCTTGTAAAGTTTGCCGAGGATATAGAAAAAGGAAACGGGAAGAATTGATAGTTTGTCCATAACGCAATTGTCAGAATCTAAGAAAGCATCGTAGCTATACGGAAGTGAAGAACCATTTAATTAGGTGTGGTTTTAAGGAAGGTTATACACGGCGGTTTTAGCATGGTGAGAGATTAGTTCCTAGGACGAGCACTAGTGACAATGAGGGTGCTGAGGAAGAGAACACTGTAAACATGTGTGATGAGACTAATGTGTGTAGAAAAGATGATATCGTCTAGAATGATCGGATAGATGAAATGATGCATGATATACAAGATGATTTCATTGAGACTCCTCACATTTTCGACGACATGTTCATCGATGCTGAAAAGTCTTTGTTTCCTGGATGTAGTAAGTTTACAAAGTTATCTGTCGTGTTCAAATTGTATATAACTTGAAAGAAAAAATGGGTGGAGTGACAAGAGTTTTACAGATTTATAAGAGACATGCTTCCCGAAGATAACGAGCTTCCTAACTCCTTCTACGAGGCAAAGAAACTATTATGCCTATTGGGTATGGAAACTGAGAGGATTCATACATATCTAAATAATTGAATCTTGTACCGGCATGAGTACAAGGACTTGTATGCGTGTCTAATGTGTGGAGCATCGCAGTATAAGAGAAAGGACAGGAATGATAAAAGCGAGAAGAAAAGCCCTCCGGCAAAGGTGTTATGGTATCTGCTTGTAATATCTAGATTCAAGTGCCCGTTTATGAATGCAAAGGATGCGAAGAAAATGCAGATCGGTATGTCCATGGAAGGAAAGAAGACGGAAAGCTCAGACATCCGGCAGATTCTCCCCAGTGGAAGAACATTAACAGGATGTTTCCTGAATATAGATGAGAAGATAGGAATCTTAGGCTTGATCTATGTACAGATGGAATGAATCCGCATGGTAATATAAGTAGTCAACATAGTACTTGGCTGGTTCTTTTGGCTTGTTACAATATTCCTCCTTGGTTGTGTATGAAGCGGAAGTACATCATGTTGTCGCTATTGATTTTGGGGCCTAGATGTGTACTTCACACCACTCATTGATGATTTGAGGTTGTTGTGGAACGAAGGCGTGTAAGTATTTGATGCATATAACCTGAAGATTTCACATGACGGGCCATGAGTTTTTGCGCCATAAATGACTTTCCAGCATATGGTAACTTGTCAAGTTATACTACCAAAGGAGCCAAAGCATACCCCATTTGTCTACTTTCCGTTAATAGGAAAACAAATTTATGAAAGAGTTCCAAGATGTAAATGTTGTTTTTCATAAAACCTCTACGCCTCCTCAAAAAGGTCTCTAGAAGAAGAGATTTATATTTTGGGATCTATCATATTGGCAGCACGTGCAAGTTAGACATTGTCTCGATATAATTCACTTGGAGAAAAATATGTGAGACAGTATCATCAGAACGTTATTGAATATCCTAGCAAAGATGAAAGATGGTGTCAAAGTTAAAAAAAGCATGGTTGATATGGGAATACGGGACTAGTTGGCACCGCAAAAGTCAGGATAACATACATATTTGCCTCTCATATGCTATACCTTGTCTAAACAAGAGAAAAAAAGTTTTTGCGAGTGTCTAAATGCTGTTAAGGTTCCATCTAGCTATTCATCAAGTATCAAGAGGCTTGTTTCGATAAACGACTTAAAATTAGTCGGTATGAATTCCCATGATTGTAATGTCTAAATGCAACATTTTACGCCGGTTGCAATACGAGTTGTATTGCCAAAACATGCAAGACATATTATAACTAAGCTCTGCTTCTTCTTCAACAAGATTTGTGGCAAGATAGTTGATCAAGAGGCATTAAATACTTTGCAGGCAGATGTTGTTATGACTCTTTGCCAGATAGAAATATATTTTCTGCCATCATTTTTTGACATTATGGTGCATTTAATTGTTCATTTAGTGAGGGAAATTAAGATTTGTGGTCCTATGTTCTTTAAGTATATGTATCCATTTGAGAGATACATGGGTATTCTAAAAGTATATGTGAGATGTTGATCTCGACCGGAAGGCTGTGTTATTGAAGGTTATGCCGTTGAGGAGGCAATTGAATTTTGTATTGATTACCTAGATAGGGTGGAAGCCGTTGGTATTCCTAAATCACGGCATGAGGGTCGGCTAAGAGGTAAAGGTATGATTGGATTCAAATAATTTGTGACCACAACAGAAAAGCGAAATAAAGCCACCTCAGATCGTACAGCATTTTACTGTAGCTCACCCATATTTGGAATATATATCTATGTTATGGCGATAGAATCCCTTGAAAGGTGAGTTATGGTTGAAAAATAAACATAATCGCTCATTTATATCATGGTTCATAGATAGAGTTATCTAGTAGTTGCACACACGACGAACACCATTATGGAAACACTAAAATGGTTAGCATACGGCCCGGGGATGGATATTTCTTCTTATCAAGGATATAACATTCATGGGTACACGTTTTACCCAAAACGTCAAGATGATAAGAGCATGATATAGAACAATGGAGTGACATTGGTAGCATTATCATTTGAATACTCTAGTGCAACTGATGCAAGGTTGGGGGATGCCACAACATCGTAGTATGGTGTTATTAAAGAAATTTGGAAATTTGGAAATTTGATTATAAGATTTTCAAGGTTCCTCTTTTTCATTGTAAATAGGTTGAAAATCACAGGGGTGTTCGAGTTGACGAATTGGGTTTCACCCTAGAGGACTTTAGTCAGATAGGCTATCTTAATGACCCTTTCATACTTGCATCTCAAGCAAAGCAAGTCTTCAATGTTGTTGATCCTATTGAGCCTAGCTGGTTAGTTGTCTTTCAAGGCAAAAGTCGAATAGTTGGCATTGACGATGTTGTTGACAAAGAAGAGTATGATCAGTTTGACAAAACCCCTCCACTCTCAGTTGGAATAGATAGCATGCCTGCAGGGGATGATATTCTAGAGACAAATTATATGCGTTTGGATCATGAGGAAGGCCTATGGATTGACCATCGCTTACGATCAGAACGTCGATGTGTAAGATCATTTACATTTTGATTTATAAATGTCATGCTAATATCTTGTTATTGGATTATGTTATCTAAATGTGAAGTTGATCATTATGATTTATACATGTCATGCTTTGTATGCAGGTAGGCACGATGTGATGGGTGATGAAAATGGTAGCAAAAAGAAGCGGATGATAGGTCCTATAACTTGCAAGAAGTTGAAGAAGACGGATGATGCTTCAAAAGTAGTTTAGTTTGATGAGCATGGTAGGCCTATCGTCCCGTTTAATACACAGTTGACCAACCATGTTGGGAGTGTGGTCCGGATTCATGTGCATATAAGCTATACTAGTTGGTATGAAATTGAGGATACTCTTAAAGACTATGTTTGGGAGGATGTCCAGGTATCCATTGAGTGTACATGTATGAATTTGCTATCGTGTTTACATTTTTTTTGTCTATAATGTTGCTCAATCTTGTTATTTAGCAGAAGAAATTCAATCTCGAAGATGACAGGTCAAAGCCTGTTATTTTATGAGTAGCTGGGATTAGTTGGAGATCTGTTTAAGGCTTCCTTAGTGTAAAATTACATCAAACAGCAGCACAAGAAATATAAAACTCCTTGTTAGTTGTACCTATTCATTACTGAAAACATGTGGAAGAAATTCAAACAGGATTGTGACGCTCCAGAGTTCAGGGTGAGGAACATGAATTTTTTAAGATTACTTTAACATTGCATAGGTAACTAAATAAAAGCAGTTGTGATGTGACTTTTAGAAGAAAAACGAGAAGACAAAGCAGAGTCAAACGCATAACTTGCATCCCCACCTTTTAGGATCTGTTGGTTACGATCATAGGAGGCCTGGGTGGATTGTTGCAGACCCCCTATCTTCCTCATCCTACACGACGCTCTTCCGATCTCAACCATTCAGTCCTAGGATCGCTGTTACAATTGGCTCCGGGCAAGGATGAAGCTGGAGCCCAATGTTAATTATTACATACTCAACAAGCAACGGAGGAGGTTTATGAGGAAATTGTAAGTCTTAATCGCACCACTCATTTTTTCATTACATCAATTTGCGTTCACTTGTATATATAAATATATTGCATTTTTCTCAAATAGGTAGAAACACGAGAGGATGCCAGAGAAGGAAAGCTTATCTCAAAAAGACATCAGGATATCTTAACGGTTGTTCTTGGTAAGGAGGAGTACCCTGGTTGACTGAAGGGTTATGGTAGATGCGTTATTGTGGGGGACATCTACAGCAGACCTGAGGAGTCGAGGTGAAGACCAAGTGGGGTCATGTCGATCGACGATCTTAGACAGGTAATAATAGTAGAGGTAAAGGCAAGCACCACTGAGCGAGTGAGGAATGAGACCATGACACAGATGCAGGCCCAATTCACTAGGATGCAGTCACATATCTTCTAACACCTTGGCATGGAAGTACCACTGGATTTTGTTGGCATGGAAATACCTACAGCGGCTAGTCCTTCAGTTAGGCCACTGGCCCGTAGTAGCCGTCACTCGGTCGATCTCCCACCGTATCATCACATAGAGGTAATTAGCGTTGCATTGTGATATCTTTGAATGCATTAATTTCATTTCAATTCTTACAGCCAACATTATTTTGTTCAATTGTGGTGAATATTCAAAGAAGCCGACCCCATGTCGTCTTGTCCTTGTGTGTAACGACGTGACTAAAATTGTAGATGTCAGAATGGTTTACCCACCCGAGGTTGGTATGTTGGTTCACGGTCAACAGTCACTGCTCGGTCATTGCAAAGTGTCAGTTGACTCCGTAGATCCTGAAACATTGGACTTGAATCTCCCGGTGCCATATTCATTTTAGCAGCAGTTAGTTGATGTAGCTGAAGGCGGTTTCACTCGATGACTCTCACATTTAGTGATGCCACCTGAGTTGATGAATTGAACTTACATAAGTACTCTTATTCTCATTGGATTTTGGGTTATGTATGTTATAATGGCAATTCAATTATAACCACAGCTGGAGATAATGGAACAAGCGGCATCCAAGGAAAAAAGCAAGCAACCCGTGATTGTTGAAGTCTCTTTGGCACGGCCAAGTTTTGTTGATGCTGCAACATTGGCAACTCTGAGTCCGTTCTCAACACGTTGTAACCTTGACTACTAGGCCGCCCCTTTCTATGGATTTCATTGACGTGCCGATGGATGAGAATGAATTTCACGACTCCGTTGATAAGGTCAATGTAATTCATGTTTTGGTTGATGATATGACCGATCTGCTCAGGATGTAATGGTTGAACGTATCTATTTTGCAATTTTGGGATATGTTAGACTTCTTCATTCACATTTAATTACATTATATAATTTTTTATTTGACATTTCACATTTGATGTAATGTATTTCGAGTACCTACATCAGTCTGCGACCAATTTGAGATTGTATATATCTGGTTTGTTTATCCATCGGTGACTGCGGCTATTAATTTTCAAGTTTGTGAGGGGCTAGGTTTTACCTTCATGCTCAACACACTTGAAAAAATAACTGACAATAAGTACATTCTAATACCTTATCATCAGGGGCAAAACCATTACAGGTATTCATCATCATTTTTTATTTTTTGCTTTCGCTTAGTTTGAAATATTTGTGATTAAAATATGCAAACTTACATTATTATAAAATATTGTAGAAACCACTGGCTATTGCTTGTGCTATGCCTTCAACGTAATATGGTGTGGTGCTTAGATTCTCTAGAGGATAATAAGCACACGTTTGCTATCAGGACGGATTTGGGCATGTAAGCAATTATCAATAACTAAGGTTTCGTTTGATACAGTTTATAATTGGATTAGTTTATAATATATTTTGAAATTTGAATTTTTGAGACACATGGCTTAATTTGAGTGGTTAAATTTTGTCGTAAAGTAAAAAATTGTTATTTGATATGATGAGTTTGTGAGGTGTCAAACACACTTTAATGCATAAAAGTCTTTTGTGTAATTAAGCTTGTGTTTATTTAAATTACACACATATATTATAATTTTACGGTAGTTAGAACATTGTGAGCGTTTGGGAAAATGAAGAAGGCCAATCTCGTGTGGAAATCAATTAAGGTATGAAAAGTATCATCTACAAGCTACAATAACTATATATTGAAGTTTCAAATTTTAGTGGTTTAATTGCTAATATTAATTTTTAACTCGTTGGAAATTTTAGTGTGCTCAACAACTGGGATCCAATGAGTGTGGCTATTGTGTAATAAAAAATATGTACGATATAGTCATAAAATGTTCAGGTAGTTCAGAATATCTTGAGAAGGTATAAATATTTATCGAAAACTAAGAATTTTCTAAATATTCATGTACATGTTCTATTGACAAAGTAATTATATTTCTTTTTATTCGTTATAGGCATGTAATGTTGAATCGTATAATCAAGCAAATATTGATGAGATTTGAGATATGTGGGCCAAGTACTTTATCGACTATTGTATGTAATTTTTTTTTTATTTGTTTTGAATTATGTATTACTTATGCATTATACATTTTCATGCAAATTTGTGCATTTCAAGAATCAGCTAGTGCATATTATTCCAATGGTTCATTAATGACATAATATTTTTGGACAATTTATAATTTACATTATTGCTAACCTTTGACCTTGTTGTTGATCGTAGTTAGATTAATTAGATTGTGATGATTGGGGTAGTAAACCAATATAGTAGTTATGCATGATGTTCGGAGTATTTGATTTATAGTGGTCTAAATTAATTTAAAAAATTCTTGGGTTATGTGTTTGTAAGTATTGGTTTTATATTTTGTAGTTAGATTAATTGCATGTGTTGGTTCCATTTCTTGTTGGCTTTGAATGCTGCGTTTGTTGTTTTACATCTTCCGCAGGGCTATGTATAGTGTTATTGCCACTGCTGCAGTGTATTTTGTCAAAAAAGGTTATAAAGAGGCGTCGATTGTTACACAAAAACTGACTCCTATAGACTGATTAGGAAAAAAATAAATAGAAAATACTATAGGCGTCGGTTATTGTCATACAACTAATGCCTATAGATTTAAGAACCGACGCCTATAGTATATTTTTCTTTTATTC
The DNA here is from genome assembly GCA_963692815.1 of Nyctanthes arbor-tristis. Classification (NCBI taxonomy): domain Eukaryota; kingdom Viridiplantae; phylum Streptophyta; class Magnoliopsida; order Lamiales; family Oleaceae; genus Nyctanthes; species Nyctanthes arbor-tristis. Next base: position 46,267 of record CAVNYN010286832.1, read on the forward strand.
TTTTTCCTTCAAGAACCACTATAGGTGTCGGTTTATGTAAAACAATCGACCCCTTTTGTGCACTTTAGGTGTCGCCCAAACTGACGTGTACAACTTAACAATTCGCGTCGCCTCAGATAGCATTACTGCCAGAACCTACGTGTATTCCTCGTTACAACAGATACGTAAGTTGTTTTTCTATTGTAGTGTAAATATTATTGATAGATTTGAAATTAAATAACAGACTAATTAAAACTAAGGAATTAAACAACGTTGTGTAAGAAGCAAGAATAGAATTTGATATTAAATCAAATAGGAGTTCCAATTTATCACGCTAATTGTTTTGAGAGAGGTTTGGGATAATAATTACAATTGTAATTGTAATTTTAATTTCAAAACTTTTTATTGAAATAATTGTTAAAATTAAAATTAATCACAACACATACTATATTAAAGGTTACACTTCAAATTGAATCGAAAATAAACACAACACTAAAGACTAATCTTGATATTGCAATGAAATAGTACATTAAAAACTATTAAATAATTATTTGTATAGTTGCTAAAGAAAAACATGTTTCTTGAGAAATTATATGTGCTAAACTAAAATAATTAAATAAGTATTTGTTTTCATTCCTAATATTTTTTTATTGTTTTGAATCTGTTGATGCAGATTCGCCACACGGATTACATGGGTGAATAGGTGTCTAGGGCCAAAACGGACCAGTCTAACCGATCTAGAACTTATAACGAATTGCGCATTTTCGGCGATAGCTCATATGGGATGGCATCGAATTTTCTCGTCCAATTTGGACGGGCTGATCGGGGACGGCGGATCATGATTCATGTGACAGAGCGTGAATGCAATTGTGTGGAATGAACGAGAAGGGCGTTGACAGTTAGTTGGTGATTCAAATATAACTAAAGGTATCTTGAACCTAGTGTGCAGTCGAATTAGGCTTGTGTCCGAACAGATATATAAAATCCTTAGGGTACCCTGGGTCTCACCTGTAAATATGGGCTTTGGGGCACCATTTGAGAAGAGACTTTTTGGCCTAAAAAATAGAAATTAGAGATAGAATTCTTGCAATACGTTGACCTGATTCCAAACTCGACCCCTAATCAAAACCAGTTCCCTTTACATGTTTACATCGGATCATACTCGGATAAAGACTTCTGAACCAACCTCACCATCGCATCACACCTTTATTGCTGACTCAGGTCCACGTCAAAACCCAACGTCAACTACTGGCACTAGAGGAAGGGCCTCGGTTTTTGACTAGTAAGGTCCATACCAGCATCTCAAATCACTCAGACTTTTATGAAATGATGGTGAGAAATCACATTGCCGTGAGCAACCCCATTGGAAGTCACCAAGTTCTCCAAGAGGAACTGCCAGCTGTAGGTAAAGGAAATCAACATGGATAGGCTAACCTTAAGCTTGCAGCACTCCAAGCTTAGGTCGATTTTCTTCACCGTGAGCTTGATTGGCTGAAGCAACAACCACCTCCTCCTCCGCCACTAGTACAAGACCTTATCCAGCCTAAAGATGAGGCTGAGTCAAACTGACATGGACATTTTCCAGTCAGAGTGCTAGAAGCCCACTGAGCCCCCACACAACTCCTTGCATCTTGCCATAGTTGTATGGGAGAGAACCATCCTGTTGACCCACCAAAAGATGATGCTTAGCGTGAAAACAGTGTGTTTGACTGATTGGGACCATAGGGACCGATGAGCAGAGGTGCAGCTTCAGCACCACAGCCTAGATTCCAAGCTAAGTCAATCTTACTATCATGCATTGTAGGCGGTCAAGGCAATGGATGGGACCTATGAGAAGAGGATGTATTATTTCCCCCTTTACAAGGCAGGGGAGCTGAGAATGAGATGAACTGGCTCCTCAAGATTGTGGTTGAACTGGAAGGTCAACAACTGGGCTTATATCCGCCTAGCGAAGTTACAACTCTATCAATATTCATAAATTGGTATTAGCTTTCCCGAACAAAGAAAAGATCAAGACCCTAAACATTGTGGTGTATGATGGAACTGCTTACCCAGGCATGAACATCTATAAGTTTACCACATGGATGGAACTTCATGGGGTTAGCCCAGCCATTAGGCATTCCCGGCTACGCTTGGTGATTGAGCTCATCACTAGTTCAGAGCACTTCTGATAGGATCAATCCACTCTTGGTCAGGCATGTCATCTAAGCTCATAGCTAACTTCATGGGGTCGAGGGTGCAAATGAATCCAAAGGAAACTTAGTTGGCTATAAAGCAAGGCAAAGATGAGAAGCTGAAGGACTACTTAGCCCGATTTAACAAGCAAGTCATGGATACTGATCATGTTTTAGGCTATGCTATCGTGTTGGCAACAACCACTGGATTGTTATGAAACTCATGGTTCTAGTGGTTATAGTTCACGAAAATGGGCCGAACACATACCATGATCTCTTGAGTTGAATTGAACAGTATATCGTGGCTGAGAAAGCCAATGCCACTATTTTGGGTGAGAAGGTTAGCAATGAGATAGAAAAAAAAAGGATGAGAAACGTGAATCTTTTAACTGCATCAGGAACCAAAACAAATGAATGGAAAATCGAGCTGCTGATCTTTTCCAGCAATATCGGCCAAAGCCGAAACTATCAACCATAGCCCACTTGTTGAATACCCCACTTGTACTAATCCTTATGTCTTTCTGGGACAAACATCTATTGCTGAGGCCCAGACCGGGTTGGATGGATCTGTCCCAACTCAATCCTAGCAAGTACTAAAAGTATCATTGAATGATAGAGCATGAAATGGATGACAGCCGTGATTTACAGTGAGAGATCCAACACTTGATTGATAGGGGTCACATGCAAGAGTATGTGGCAGGACCATGACAACATATGAACAGAGAACCGTCTTCGCTAGCAGTACCATATGTACCACCACCAGATGTTCAAAGGTTATCCACAGTAGATATCCATGTACTGATTGACAGAAACCAAACTGTAGAAGGTTTACGGAATAAAACGTGGCGTTTGATCAGGAAGGCATGTACCAGTTATCAGTTAGCCACTCTTAGCATGACCCTTTAGGAGTAAGGGATTTTTTCAGCTCTTAGGAAGCTGATGCAGAACGTATTGTCCACCCTTATGACGATGCACTGGTCATTACTATACCTTTATCAGGGGTTTGAATCCATCTGACATTGGTCGATAATGGGAGTAAGGTTCCTGTTCGTACAAATTTATGAGTACATGGGATTGGAGAAGTACCAACTCTGACCTTATTAGAGAACAATCCCAGGTTTTATAGGTTAACCCGTGACCTCAGGGTCAAGTAAATCTGATGGTAGAGTTAGGCGATGAGCCTTGGGTACAACGCACATTGGCTGACTCTATTGTAATCGATGTAAATTCCAATTATAATGCCATCTTAGGTCATCCCATCCTGCCAAAATTCAAGGCTACAACTTCAATTTATCATTACATGATGAAACTCTTGACGGTTCATGGAGTTGGGATAGTGCAGGGCAATCACCGCATGGCAAGGGAGTGCAACTTGGATATACTTCCCAAGCACGTTGTCAATCTTAAGCGTAAGCCAGAACCTAAAGAGAATGACGGCTCCCTCAACCCAAGGCTGGAGGATTGCCCAAAAGTCAGGGCAGAACCAATGGAAGCCTTAGTGCAAATATTAATGGATGAGCAAAGACTAGAGATCCATGTGCGAATTGGGGCTGACTTAAAAGAGTCAGTATGTCAGAACTAATTTCTTTTCTAAAGGCAAACCTAAACGTGTTCGTGTGGTCCCACGAAGACATGGCAGGGATCCCAGCAAAGCTAGCATGTCATAAATTGAACATTAACCCGGTGTGAAGCCAAAGCAACAAAAAAGAAGACATCTGAATGGCAAACGCTAGGCTATGCTACGAGGCTTTAGCAGTATAGGTTACCAAACTCTTAGGCAACTGAGTCATCCAGGAGTCAAAATACTAGGTCTAGGTGGCTAATCCGATTTTGGTTCCTAAGAGCAATAGGTCATGGTGCATATGTATTGATTTTACAAATTTCAAAAAAGCGTGCCCAAATAACATCTTTCCTTTACCCAGGATTGACGAGAAGGTTTATGCGATAGCATGACATGAATTTTTGAGTTTTATGGACACTTATTCCGGATATAACTAGATCCCAATGTATGAGTCTATTTATGTACACACTTCCTCCATCATCAATCATAGGCTATACTGTTACTGGATGATGCCGTTTGAATTAAAGAATGTTGATTACATGTTAGTCAAGAGTGTTCGATCAGCTAATCACATCTCCTACCTTCAATAAATGTTCAATATTCTTCAAACCTATAAAATGAAGCTGAACCTATAGAAGTGTTCATTCAGATTAGGTTTTGGTAAGTTCTTGGGATACCTAGTGAATCAATGCGGCATTGAAGCCAACCCCGACAAAAATAGGGCACTACTCAATATGCATCCATCAACTCGGATAAAAAAGGTTCAAAGCTTGACCAGAAGAGTGGCGGCACTCTACCGCTTTATTACTCATTCGACATACAAGTGTAAGCCGTTCTTTGATATTCTACGAGGAAACATGAGTTTTAAGTGGACCGAGCCATGTAATGAGGCATTTTATGCGCTTAAGCAACAGCTAGCCACACTTTCCATTTTGTCCAAGCTACGAGAGAGGGATGTGTTCACCTTGTACCTAGCTGTGTCAAGATCGGCTGTGAGTTCCATACTAATCCAAATAGAGGACCATGTTTAGAAACCAGTGTATTATGTTAGCCAAGCATTGCCGGAGACCAAGTTCCAGCACTTAGCAATTGAGAAATTGGCGTATGCACTGGTGCTCTCAATGCAGAAAATAAGGCCTTGCTTTCTACAGCACCAAGTGGAAATCTCACCAACTACCCTCTTCGGCAAACATTACAGAAGCCTGATATATATGGAAGGTTGTTAAAATGATATATAGAACTAGGGACGTTCGATATCATCATCAGACCATGGACAGCAATGAAGAGACGGGAATTGGCCGATTTCCAAATAGAATTCTCACAGCCAGTTGAAGTGACACTTGGCTTGGCAATTGGCCAATCTAAGCAATAGAGCCTATTTGTTGATGGCTCGGTGACTGACAAACGCTCAATGCAGGCTTAATAATAAAATGACCAGACAATCAGACCTATTGCCAAGCTTTGTGATTTGAGTTCCTAGTTACAAATAACGAAGTGGAATATGAAGTACTTCTTGCTAGCCTCGACAAGGCTAATTCTCTGGGACTCACTTATATCATCATCTACAGTGATTCACAGCAAGTGGTGAATCAGATCAACAGTGATTTTAAAGTAAAGGAACTGCAGCTGACGCAGTATTGCGAATGAGTAAGAACAAAAGCTGAGAGGTTTGACGCCTTCTTGGTCCAACAGGTTACACATTTTTAGAATAGTCACGCTGATGCCCTGGCGCGTTTGGCTACTAGCACAGGTACTAAATTTCTCACAAGTACACCAATCGGAAGAGTGGACTAGTTGGCATTGGATAAAGCAAACTCGATCAATACTTTAGTATCTCATTAACGGGAAGGTGCTTTCAGATCTTGTCAAGGCCCATCAGTTGCGAATTAGATCAGATGCAATTCAGCTGTTAGCTTAACAAAAACTCTAAAGTACTAGGGTGAACAAATAAACAGAAAAAAAGGAATAATAAGATTCCAAACGTTATTGAAGAACCATTTTACACTTAGACAAGCATAGTGATAGAAAAAGAGACAAAACATTGTGTATTTTCCGATCAGTGATCTGAAATACAAAATGAGGCCCAAACTGAGCAAAGACAACATCAACAAAAGGGTAAAAGGTCTTAGCTCTGTCAAATCATCCTTCTGTCTGGTCGATACCTCCATCCAAACCGGCTATCATGGTTTTATCTGGTCCATCTACCGATCCAGCTCTCATTGAAGTCTTTTCTAACCGGCCTTTGTCAGTGTCGCCTTAGATATAGACCACTAGGGTTTGGACCTCGGCAGCCTCAGAAACTAGTCCTTTTTCCTGATCCTTCTCTTCAACTATGACGTTTGGGTTGGCCTCCTTCTGAGTAGTCAGGTTGAGATCATGCTCTACCTTTAGCTTTTTGAATTTTTCAATAATAGGGCTGAGATTGGCAAAAGGCATGAAATCCTTCTCCTACAGAAGCATGCCTTCCTGACCCATGACAAAAGAGTCCAACTGATCAGCTTTATATAGTTTTGATTTTGCTAAATTTCCCAAAATGGAAAGTGTAGTAAGCCTTCTAGTCTCATTATCATGTTGAGCTTGGCCCGAAGCTCATCTATTGATGACTTGAGGTTCCTCTCCATGACCTGAATGTTAGAGGTTTTGTTTTGAAGTTTGAGATTGTCACTGAGAAGATGAAAAAATTCTCTTTGAGTTCCTCTATTCGGCAATGCTTCACGTTCCCTACAAGAAAAGAAGTCAAGAGAAGGTTAAATGGCTGCTCTAGACATTTTAAGGTAAGAGAACAACTCACAATAAATTTTTCAAGAATGGCGGTGTCTTCCTATTCTAGGTTCAGATCTCTACTCTCCTGTGACCCAAAACTAATCGAGTTGCTGATTTTTTATTGAGTCCGAGAGGTGCGTGATCAGATTCTTTAGGCCTTGTCAAACAATAGCATAGTAAAAGCTAGTCCGGCCTTATCCCTTTTGAACTCATAGTAGTGATTAAAGAGCCCCACTGATGGCATCGACTTCCCCAAATCTTGGCAAAAGATGATGAAGCCTAAAGTTATCTTCCAACTGTTGGGTATAACCTGAACGGGCACCATCTCAAAATAATGAAAATAGTCAGTCACCAAACGAAGAAGTGGGAACCTGAGCCCAGCCTCCAACATATCTTTGGTAGAAACGATATGACTAGGTAGGGGCCATTGAGCCTCTTCTCCTGGCTAGGAAAGGATAAACTTGACATTATCAGGGATGCCTAATAGCCGATGCTAATTTTTTAGTTAGGTTGATCTGACCTAGGATTGGAGGCCAATAGTGGCCCATGGTATCCCAGTTGGTGTAGGAATCGATGTTGATGGTTCATCATCTACGATGGCCGGTCTCGGCCCATGGACCAAGCAGAGTGGGACAAATTCGAGCAGGGTCTCAGTTTGAGGAACGACCTCATTACCCAGAGCAATGTCGGCTTTATCTGGTCTGGAGTCAGGAAAAGTATGAGACTGGTAGTCAAAACCCACACCATTGTGATAGTATAACTTTTCCTCCTCATATATCCCAGCCTCTAATCCGGACTCTGAATTATGATCAACCGCTTTATCCTCTCATTCCACAATTCTCCCACCTTCGTGAAACTCAAAGCAAATCCCTCCCTAGACTTATCTTCATCACAACCGTCCATTGCTTCCCGATGTGGTGAGAATTGGGAATATCTAATCCTAATCTTTGGCATCACTCTAAAAGGGGACAGAAATAATTGAAGGAAAAAAGTCAAAATGTTATTTACCTCATCAGTTGGAAGACCAGAGCTTCTGTATGGACAGGACAGTAGAATACCTGATCAGCTAGAGAGAATTTTTGTAGAGAGAATTTCCAAGGATGATGGGGAAGAATGAGGGGTTTAACTCCTATTTATAGTGGAAGGACGTGGAATTCAAGAGGACATTTTCTGAACTGATTGGTACTAGCATGGCAGATGTCCAAACGCTTCCAGCACCCAATCCCACAATGTGGCACATCAATCAATAGACACCATGTTTCATTGACCACTAAAACGTTCAACTTTCTGACATCAGGAAATACAACTCTGGCCACCGATCTAAGCTCATCTTCATGGGCATCATTCACAAGGACGTGACTGACTGATCCTTGCAATTGCGAATGATGGGGGCAATTGCTGATGCTGATTCACCACGCGAATTATATAGGTTAATAGGTGTCCAAGGACGAAACTAGACCAGTTTGACCGATCCGAAAGTTATAGCAAATAGCTTATTTTCGGCGATAGGCTACATAGGATAGGATCGGATTTTCTCCTCTGATCTGGACGTGCCGATTGGGGATGGCCAATCAGAATTTATGTGCCAAAGCGTGATTGCAAGCGCGTGGAAAGAACAAGAAAGGTGTTGACAATTAGCTGCTTATTTAGACATAACTAAGTGTATCTTGAACCCAGTATGTAGTCGAACAAGGCTTGTATCCAAGCAGATATATATAATCCCTAGAGTACTAAGCATCTCACCTATAGATATGGGCTTTGGGGTGCCATTTGAGGAGGGGCATTTTGGCCTAAAAAATAGAAATTAGAGAGAGAATTCTTGCCATATGTTTATTTGATTCCAAACTCGACCCCTGATCAAACTCCAATAAAGACTTCTGAACCAACCTCACCATCGCATCATACCTTTACTGCTGACTTGGATCTACGTCAAAACCCAACGTCAACAAAATCATATATATTAAGGTTTACATTATTTTAGATTCTTTATAAGTTTTTTAAACACGTAGTAACTAAAAGAATTGGCTTGAAGGATAACATATGTTAGCTTAATTAATTAATTTGTATTTAATATTATAATTAATGAATTGTTATAACAAATGAGGAATAATAAGAAGTAAGGGCAAACAAGGAATTAAAAGAAAAAAGTAGGGATAAAGGTGTAATCCAAATATTTTACAATGATTCTACCTTTTATGTATTAGTGGTGAGTTGAAATTAAATGAAAAACACAAGAAAAAAACAGAAAATATGACGTAAGTATTAAAAATAATAACGATTGAGTTTCTTCACTATAATAAAAATGTAGTGTAGATACCAAAAACTGTAGTGTACATATATTTTCCATTCACTCTTTGTATATATAGAGTGATGATTACCTGTAAAATTTATGAACAAACTATAAATATCAACTTAATTATACACCTTGATGTTGAAAAAATTAAATAATGCTAAGAGATGCATTAATAAAATATCAATAACCTATATATTTATAATGCTAAATAAGCGGTGGATTAATTTTTCCCGCCTAAAGCCAGCATACTAAGGGAATAGGGAATTTGATGTCATGATGATGCCAAGTTGATGTCTCACTTATTTTTCTTTTTTTATTTTCGTTCACCCTAATAATAAACTATATATTTATAACACTAACTAAGTTATGGGTTAATTTTTCTTGCCTAAAATGAGCATTCTAAAGAAATTGAGAATCTGATGCCAAGTTGATGTCATGCTGATGTTGTTAATGTCTCATTTGTTTTTCTATTCTTATTTTCGTTCACGCTAATAATAATAATAATAATAATAATAATAATAATAATAATCTATATTTATATATTTATAATACTAACTAAGTGGTGGGTTAATGTTTCCCGCCTAGAATTGGCATCTTAAGGGAATTGAAATCTGATGTCATAATGATGTCAAGCTGATATCGCTGATGTCTCATTTATTTTTTTGTTTTACTTTTGTTCACCAATAATAATCTATATATATTTATAATACTAACTAAGTTGTGGATTAATTTTTCTCGCCTAAAATGGGCATTGTAAGGGAATTGAGAATATGATGTCATAATGATGTCAAGCTAATGTCTCATTGATTGTTCTATTTTTATTTTCGTTCACTCTAATAATAATCTATATATTTAAAATACTAAGTGGCAGGTGAATTTTTCCTGCTTGAATTAGCATCCTAAGGGAATTAGGGTTCTAACATCATGATGATGTCAAGCTAATGTAGCTGATGTTTCATTTATTTTTCTCTTTTTATTTTCATTCACCCTAATAATAATCTATATATTTATAATAGTAATAGTGGGTTAATTTTTCCAGCTTAAAATGGACATCCTGAGAGAATTAGGAGTTTGGTATCATGATGATGTCAAGCTAATGTCCCTGATGTCTCATTTATTTTCTATTTTTATTTTCTTTCACCCTTATAATAATCTGTGTATTTAAAATACTAAGTGGTAGGTTAATTTTTCCCGCGTAAAAATGACATCCTAAGGGAATTGGGAATTTAATGTTATGATGCTGTTAAGTTGAAATCATTGATTTCTCGTTTATTTTTCTGTTAATTAGATCTATAAACAATTTTGACGAACACGCATGCATGTATGCTGAATTGTTCTTGAGAAAGAAAAATAAATAAATAAATAGTTTACACATTGTACATAGATTCCTGTGATTAAAATTTGGAAAAAAATAAAGAAGGAAGTTTTGTCTGGTGTCTGAAGCACAAAAAAAATAAAATACAATAAAAAGATATTGAAGTGGAAATTAGATTAGGTTTCAATACCGTCTCTATTTTCTTCCACATTTTCACAAAATTATGTATATAAATATATGTTTAGGGTTAACCCACAATTTCACAAGAAAAGGTGTTGTTAGTAAGGGTCAATCTCATTACTAACCGCTAATAATAACAAAAAAATACTGTTATAAAATTCCTTACCAATTCAATCGTGGCTAATTTAGAAACGAAATTTATATTCTCTTTCTAGTTAGTAATGGAACTTTCTGTTGCTAATTAGCAACATGTTAGACCGTTACTAATTCCGTTACTAATCTTGGACTAGAATTTTAAAAAATATATATATTTTTGTTTTACGAATTCCATTACTAATTGTGGACTAGAATTTAAAAATATATATATTTTTGTTTAACCCCAAGCCGACCCGCCCCACCCCGGCCAACCCAACCTACAGGAATTAATTCCAAATTAATTTCCCATAGTGCTCTTGTGAGGATTTGAACTCGAGTTGTGGCGGTTGAAGAGTAAAGTCCCAACTACGAAGCTACCCTGTCTCTTTATTAATATATTACCCCATACATAGTGCTCTTGTGAGGATTTGAACTCGAGTTGTGGCAGTTGAAGAGTAAAGTCCCAACTACCAAGCTACCATGTCTCTTTATTAATATATTACCCCATAATTTATATAAAGTATGTTCTCCAGTAATTTTGCTAATTCAAAAATATCAAGTTTTCTTTTTCAAACATTGGAGCTTTTTTATTAATTAAACTTTTGTTATATATTATTTCATATATGTCATTTATACTCTAAATATCAAATTATAAAATTTTTTGTTTTTTGAGAAATTAGTGACAGGAAGGTCTGTTGGTAATAGTAAGACGTGTGCTCTTCCGATCTATTTAGTAATGGATTGGTAACGAGAAAATAGCAACTGAAATGTTTCCATTACTAATTCCGCTGCAATGCGTGATCCTTTACTGACATGTTACTATTCTGTTGCTAATAGTAACAATTTGTTTCCTTTACCATTTAGTAACAGATTGGTAATGAAAATGTAGCAACAAAAATGTTTCTATTATTAATCCTATAGCTATGTGCAATATGTTACTAGGACGTTACTATTCTGTTGTTAATAGTGATAGTTTGTTTCCGTTACTATTTAGTAACGGATTAATCGGTAATGAAAAAATAGCAACAGAAATGATCCATTACAAATTCTGTGATTATGTGCATTCCGTTATTAACACGTTACTATTTCGTTGTTAATAGTAATAAATTGTTTTCGTTACTAAAATTTTGTTACACTAGCTCATTTTCTAGTAGCGTTTTCAATAATGAAATGTGGCAATAGACTACGGTTTAGATTTGTAGTGCATTTTATGCAAATCTACAGGTCAAATGCCCCCATATTCGATATATACGTGTGTGTATATATATTTCTCTTTTCTTGTTTTATTTTATTTTGGTTGTTAAACTGTGGTGTATCTATGTATATGATGTGGTTGTTAGGGAAAAAAAACTATACATATGATGAGGTTGTCTTTATCGCTTCACTTATGACCTTGTTTGTTATTAGAAAAAATAATTAAAAAAGTGGTGTGGTTAGTAAATAAAGTTGTGTAGGTATACATCAGAAATTTTATTTTGCCTGCTTACAGGCATAATAGTATGTATGTGCGCATATGTGGCACACATCTGAACTATAAGCACCTCATGCTAGTAGTCTGGGTGTGTGCTGTGTCTGTACATAGGTATAACATGTACTACTAAAAAAATGTCCTTTAGCGATGGCAAATTCTGTCACTAAAGCTCTCCGTCGTAAAAGGTCATTTTCGATGAAGAAATGGTCGTCGTCGGAAACGTGGTCGCAGAAAGTTGCTTCGCTAATGCTTTCCAACGAAAATTTTGGGTCCACCAGAAATTTCTGACAAAACATGCAGTCAGAAAATATTTCAATACAGGTTAACTGTCGGAAAGTTTCGATGGAAAACATAATCCATCAGAAATTTTAAAACGGAAAATTCTTCATTGCAAGCTTCCGACGGACGTCAGCAAACTAATATTTAAAAAGAATTTTGTCCTACCTGACTGGGAACACAACCCAACCCTCCAAGCTGGGACTGTAGACCCGCGAAGCCCATTCGAAAGCCCATGAGAATTAAATCTCACCTAATATTCAAAGACAGGGATTCAAACCCTGCACCTGGCGGTTGGGACAAGGTGGGAACTCAAGTCCCAACCGCTAGGCTAACATACATGTTTGTTAAAATGTTGCCCCAAAATATATATAAATTATCTTTTAATAATTTTTGCCAATTTGATAATAATGAATTTTCCTTTTTAAACATTGGGGATTTTTACGTGTAGTTAAACTTTTATCATATTTTATATATATGCGTCATTTATATACTCAAAATTTATTTATGTGTGTCAGTTAATTTAATATTTTTTACACTGATTTTCTACACTATATAATATTCATTGTTAATTAAAACTAAAAAATAATTAAAAATATAAATTTTTTGGGTTTCTATTAATAAAAATGTCAATAATGTGATTTTTTAAAAAAAAACAAGTAATTGATAAAGACTTTTTTTACAACATTGTTTTTAACCTTAAACACCAAATAACCAAATGAAATCTTCATTGATGACTAAAGTTTTTGTTTATATATATATATATATATATTTTTTTTTCTCTTAGGATAAACCACATTACCATTAAAAGATTTATTTCATATCGTAACGCTCCGAGTTCTAAGCACCCGAGACGCTATTAAACTTTTCTTCTTTACTTTAATAAAAGCGGAAATTGACATTTATATAAAATAAGTAAGGAATTTTTTAATAACATAAGAATATTTCATAAGCCCTTACTAAAATAACCATCGCCAAAAGAATCAACTTTGAAATAACAACGTCTGTAATAATTATCCAAAATAAAGGAAACATTAATAAAGAAACATTTATTCATTTCCTTCCTCTCAATTGCCATCCCCAGTCGAGTCGCTACCAATTCTAGGGCCTAAAATATTTTGAAATAAAGGGTGAGTGTTTCGAAAAAACAATCAGTAGATTCCCGCGTACAATCTTTAAAACATACAATACATATTGTGCCATTGAACACATATATACATACAAATTATGCCTTTAAACCCGCTAAAATGACGAAGCCTGACTCCCAATTAAGGTAAGCTAGGCCTATGGGCCCTCGATGAAGGTGAACTTAATCTGTGGGCTCCCGATTAAGGTGAGCTAATTATGCGCATACTTTCATATTCATATTATAAATCACATAAGCACAAGCATATAACTCTTCTGTTGTTACAGGCAGATTCGACCAACAGCAAATGAGATTCCCAACTATCACCTAGATCTAATACACATGCCCTCAGCATGTATTCCAATATCTAGATAATCCTTTCAGACTGTCCATCATTCTTGGAATGGTAGGTTGTGCTGAACTCCAGCCTAGTGCCAATTGCGGTCTTTAATGGCTTCTAGAATCTCAAAGTAAACCGTGGATCTCTGTCCAATACGATGGATACTGGCACACTTTGAAGTCGCACAATTTCCTTGATATAGATCTGAGCAAGTTGATCCAAGTGGAGATTCATACGGATTGGAAGCGGATTTTGTGTCTCAGTCTACAATAACCCAAATGGCATCATGCTTACTCGCTGATCTGGGGAGACCCACCATGAAATGCTTGGCAATCTTTTCCCATTTCCCCTCGGGGATCTCCAAAGGGATTAGTAACCTTGACGGTCACTGATGCTCAACTTTTACTTACTGGCATACCGGGCATTTTGCAACAAACTTGGAGATACTTCCCTTCATATTTCTCCACCAGAAGGTTTTGCGCAAGTCTTGGTACATCTTAGTACCTCCTGGATGTGCAGCATACGGGACAGAATGGGCTTCAGTCAAAATGTCATCCCGGAGCTCGTTGTTTCTAGGCATGCATAGACGGCCATTGAATGTAAGAGCTCCATCTGTAGAGATTTCAAATCCCTTCCTCCCTTCCATTCCAACTCCAGCTCTTATCTTTTCCAGGAATTGGTTATCCTTCTGTGCTACAATAATTCTATCCCTTAAATCTGGTTTGACCGTCAAACTGGCAATCACTGCCCATTTTGGTCCTTGCGGTACAACAACTTCAATTCTCAGATTCCCAAAATCCTTAATTAACCGGTCTTAAACTGTACCAAGTCTTGATAGTTGACCCCTACTCTTCCTACTCAAGGCATCGACGACTACGTTAGCCTTACCCGGGTGGTACAGGATATCGTAATCAAAATCCTTGACCAACTCCAACCATCTTCTTTGCCTCATGTTTAACTCCTTCTGAGTGAAGAAGCACTTGAGGCTCTTATGTTCGTTATAAATCTTGCATTTTCTCCACGTATAAGTAGTGTTGTCAGATCTTTAAAGCGTACACTATAGTGGCGAGTTCGAGATCATGGGTGGGGTAGTTCTCCGCATAGGTTTTCAATTGTCTAGACACATAGACAATCACTTTACCCTTCTGCATCAAAACATAACCTAACCCCAGTTTTGATGCGTCACTATAGATTACGAATCCGTCAGAGCCATCTGGCTTCGTCAACAATGGTGCCGACACCAATCTCTTTTTCAGCTCGTGGAAACTCTTTTAGCATTTATCTACCTAAATGAACTTCTCACCCTTTCGGGTGAGTCGCGTCATTGGATCTGCCATCTTGGAGAAGCCCATCCATGAATCGCCGATAATATCCGGCCAATCCTAGAAAGCTTCTCACTTCAACGACATTGGTAGGTTTAGACCAGCTGGTAACAGCTTTAACTTTAGTAGGGTCTACCTCAATCCCCCTAGCTGCCACCACATGGCCTAGAAAACCTAAACGATCTAGCCAAAATTCACACTTATTAAATTTGACATACAATCTTTCCCACCGTAGAGTTTCCAACACAGTTTTCAGATTTTTGACGTGTTGTTCCAAGCTCCTCGAGTATAGTAGGATGTCATCAATGAACACGATAACAAACTGATCCAAATATTCATGAAACACACAGTTTATCAAGTCCATAAATATCGCATGGGCGTTCGTCCGGGCGAATGACATTACAGTAAATTCATAATGCCCATAATGGGTTCTGAACGCCATTTTAGGTATATCTGCCAGTTTAATCTTCAAATGGTGATAACCTGACCTCAAGTAAATCTTAGAAAATACAACTGGTCTCTTCAGCTGATCAAACAGGTCTTCAATTCTCAGGAGTGGGTATTTGTTCTTAGTCGTCAACTTATTCAATTCAGTATAGTCAATACATATTCTCATCCTCTGGTCCTTCTTCTTTTTGAATAGGACAGGTGGTCCCCAAGAGGACACACTTGGCCTGATAAAGCCCTTCTCCAAAAGTTCCTCTATTTGAACTTTTAACTCCTGCAGCTCCTTTGGTGCCATCTGATAAGGAGCTTTGGAGATAGGAGCGGCTCCTGGTACGAGGTTTCTAGGTCGATGGTAAACTCCACTTATCTGTCAAGTGCAACATAAGGAAAATCCTCAGGAAACATATTGGGATGCTCACGTACCACTGGTACACTGTCTAGGGATATATCTTCAGAAGGTTTGCCTTGAAAGCTAAACAAATACCCCTGACATTCTGCCTTTGTTAATACCTTCTTCACTTAAACATGTCTATCAGATGTCAGATAGATGAAGCTGTGGTCGTCCAATGTCCATGGTTCATGCTCAAGTATGAGTTGCACGAGCATAACCCACAAGCTCACTCTTAGTCCAATTCGGATTAGCTATGAAGTTCTTATAAGCTAACCTAGCTGTCTCAGGCTGCCCATTTCCATAATATGCTGCCATATATGTTGGCCAATTATACAGGACCTGGCTAGTTGGGGTCAGAGTAACTTTTAGCCATATTTTGAGGACTTAGAGACAAATTTTCTTTGTCTTTACATTGGTCACGTCTTTATTAAAAATTTGTATTATGCTCATATTATGCCCATAGACAGCTCCGACTTTAACAAAACCTTTTTTTTCTTTATTAAGATACGATAAATACTTTTCAACTTTTCCATGGTATGTGCCAGTCTATATCATGTACTTTTCCTTTCTTATATGCATGCATAAATTTCCAGAGATCAAATAAAATACATATAACATCGTATCCAAAAAGATAACTTCCTTGAAAGCAGTAAATAAACTTTTACTTGGATTTGGTGGCGCGAATGACAGATGGTGGCAATTAAGTAAAACTGGTCTATTTTGTTTTCAAAACATCCTTTAGGCGACTCAATAGAAACCTAGACCTCACTCTGATACCAAACTGTAATGCCCCGAGTTCTAGGCACCCAAGATGCTACTAAACTTCTCTCCTTTAGTTTAATAAAAGAAGTAATTGAAATTTATATAAAATAAGTGTGGAATTTTTTAATAACATAAGAATATTTCATAAACCATTACTAAAGTAACCATCGTCAAAATAATCAACTTTGAAATAACAATGTCTGTAATAATCATCCAAAATAAACGAAACATTAATAAAGAAACATTTATTCATTTCCTTTCTCTCAATTTCCATCCCCAGTCGAGTAGCTGCCAGTTTAAGGACCTGAAATGTTTTGAAATAAAGGGTGAAACACTCACTAGATTACCGTGTACAATCTTTAAAACATGTGCCATTTAACACATATACACATGCAAATTATGTCTTTAAACCCACCAAAATGATGGACCCTGACTCCCAATTAAGGTAAGCTAGGCCTATGGGCTCTCGATTAAGGTGAGCTAAGTCTGCGGGCTCCCGATTAAGGTAAGCTAATTATGCGTATACTTTCATATTCATACCATAAATCACATAAGCACATGCACAAACCCTTCATATTCATAGCATAAATCACATAAGCATATGCATAAACCAATAAAATGTAACTGTATCATATTTTTCATAAAATGTTTGAAAACAACTTTAGTAAGGAAATCTACCTCATTATGCTTTCCTTTTCGAATTTGAGCTATATGGGCAATAAATTATGCATCAAGTCACGTGCCTCATCTATCAAATAAATAATAATGCAAGTTACAAATTTTGAGAATCTTTAAAATTAAATAAAAGTATAGGACAAAACCATAAACTTCTAAAGTTCTTAAACTAAAATATATTTAAATAAAATCTAAGGCTAAAATTTATTTTTCAAAACCTCAAGGACTGAAATCGCGTCTTTTAGAACCTGAGGGATTAAAATATACAAACTCCAACTTTTGTGACAGAAGCAAGCTAACTGTTAAATTTAGGGACTGAAATCAGCTAAAGCAGAATACAGGAACTGGCTTGTTTTAAACAAGAACTTTTAGATTAACTTAAACAAAAACAAAATATAGGGGGTTGAAATAGACGACTCTGAAATATGAGGACCGGATTGAAAACAGGATTAGATTGAAAATCAAATCCCTAACTCATTCTTCTGCTCCAATTCGGAGCAGAATCAAGGCAGAGGGAGATAGCGATGGAGGGTTTGGTGAGCGGCAAAGAGATGTGAGCTCGCTGGTGGAAATCGAAGGAGTGGGTGTTCTGGGTTCGATCAGTAGAGAACGGAAGGCTAGACTTCACTTGGGGGTCGCAAGGGGGTCAATGATGGGGTTTCCGACCAGAGAAATGTGGTTCAAAATTTGACAGAGGTGTTACGGGTTCAAGAGAAGCAGTGGGTTAGCGGTGGTTTCTAGTCAAGGTTTGAGGATATGGCTACATGTGGGCTCGTGCGAAGCTAGCGAGTCATGGTCGAACGATGCATTTGAGCGACAGGGATTCGACTGAGGTGAGTTCAATAGATTCTTAAGTTCTCATTTCGGGTTTCATTTTGGTTGGAGAGGGGTGGTTGTGGTAGTGTTCTAGAGGTCCGGTAGTGGCTGGCCGTGGCTGCTTCTCTGTTTCTATTTTTTTTTTTTTTTTTGTTTCTCATTTTTTCCTGAATTTGTTCGATCAATTGGGTGGTTAAAGGGACGGCGGAATTGGTGGCCGAGAGGGCTGAGTTGGTTTGACTCGAAGGTTCGAGAAGACGGGCAGCAGTTGATGGATGTATTACATCAACAAGAGAGAATCTACAAGAATATTGAAGCTGATATGAATCGCTTCGTCACTCACAGGAAAAAAAATGAGAACGTATAGAATAATTTCAGAATGTATATCTGGAATATTCTAACTAACTCACTAATGTAAACAGAAAAATAACTACTTAACAAAGTGAAGGACTAAAGTGACAAAACAGAAAAAGTGCAGTGACTTATGTACAAAGTTTATGTTTAATACTCCCCCTTAAGATGGGAGATGGATATTAATTACCCCCATCTTGGATAAGAGAGCATGAAATTGCGTTGGATGTAATGACTTTGTTAACATATCAACTAACTGACTTTTGCTTGAAACATGTTCTGCCTTGATGATTCCAGCTTGAATTTTCTCTCTCACCAAGTGACAATCTATCTCTATATGTTTGGTTCTCTCATGGTATACCGGATTACAAGAGATAATGTAGTGCTTCTTGGTTGTCACAAAATAGTAAGGCAGGTCGTGGGAACTGAATTCCCAACTCATTCAATATAGACATAAGCCATATAACCTCACATGTCCCATTTGCCATAGATCTGTATTCCACTTCAGCTAAAGATCTGAATACTGTAGACTGTTTTTTTGATTTCCAGGAAACCAGTGAACTGCCCAAGAAAATACAATAGCCTGTAATTGATTTCCTTGTATCCACGTAAGCTCCCCAGTTTGCATCTGTGTACACTCTAAGCTGATTGTCATTCCCTGAAGCAGGAAACAACAAGCCTTGCCCTGATGTTGCTTTAACATACTGTAGAACCTTGTGAACTGCATTCAAGTATCATAGAACCTTGGTTTGGCTAAATATTGACTTAACTGATTAGCCGTATAGAACAAATCTGGCCTGGTAATTGTTAAATACAAGAGTTTGCCCACAAGCCTCCTGTACATTCCAATATCTTCAACCTCTTCTCCTTCTTCCTGACTGAGTTTCAAATTAGGTTCCATACGTATTGTCGAGGGCTTGCACCCCATGAAGCCAGCTTCATCTAACAACTGCAAAGCATAACCTCTCTGTGATACAAAAATCCCCTTCCCTAACCTTGCAATTTCTAGTCCAAGAAAAAACCTTAAAGGCCTCAAGTCCTTTAGTTTGAACTTGGCATCAAGATTAGTCTTAAATGTCTGTATGGCCTCTTCACTATTGCATTCTATGACAACATCATCAACATACAAAAACAATGCCATGAATATATCTTTTGACCGTCTAACAAATAAAGAATGATCAGTAGACGATTGTTTGAAACCATCTTACAATAAAGCTCTAGTAAACTTCTCATTCCATTGCCTAGAAGCTTGTTTAAGCCCATATAAAGACTTATTTAGTTTGCATATAGGACGTTTAAACTTATTATACTCCCCCTTAGGACTATACCCTAAAGGAATAGTCATATACACTTTTTCAGCTAAATCCCCATGCAGAAATGCATTATTGATATCTAACTGATGCATTGTTGAGTATAGCCTTTCGCAACAAGCCAGGCTTTGTACCGCTCTATAGTGCCATCAGCCTTGTGCTTGACCTTGTACACCAATTTGCATCCAATAGCTCTATGTCCTGGAGGAAGATCAACAACTTTCCATGTATGATTAGCTTCTAAAGCTTGTATCTTTGCTGCCATAGCTTGCTCCCATTCTAGCTGCCTGGGAGTAGTGTTGAGGTTCTGAAATGACAGTAGTATTCATGATGACTGCATGATAATCTGGACTAAGATGACTGTAATCCAAAAAATGTGAAATTGGATGCATGGTAGAAGAAGAAACAGTAGAGAGTGCTCCACAATGATAATCTTGCAGATAACTTGGCTTCTTAGTATGTCGTTGGAGTCTAGGAGAAGCCAAAGGGATGATTTGGAAATTCTATAAGGCTGAAGAATCAATTACTGAATGACTGGATTCAAAAAAAGCAGAGGATTAGGTTCTGAAGGCAGGACAGAATCTAAGAAGATACTGTTGATGTCCTTGAAGAAGAAGGTGCCAGAAAAGGGAAATATATGCTCATAAAACCGAACATCCCTTGATGCAAAAATAGTACCAGATTCGATGTCAAGTAATTTGTAAGCTTTCATGCCAACAGGATATCCAAGGAATACACAAGCTCTAGATCGAGGACTACACTTGTGTCTGCTAGATAACAGTGTAGATGCATAACATAAACAGCCAAAAACTCTAAGATGGGAGTAAGAAACTGGAGAAGAACATAAAACCTCAAATGGCATTTTCTGCCCCTGAATTGGTGAAGGAATCCTGTTGATCAAGTGAGCAGCTGTAAGAACTGCATCTCCCCAATACTTGAGTGGAAGGTGAGACTGAAATAGCAAGCTTCTACCTACATTCAACAAGTGCTGGTGCTTCTGCTCAACTACTGCATTCTGTTGTGGCCTTTCTACACAAGATAAGTAGTGTATCACATGATGTTGCTGAAAGAAATCAGTGAATTGCAGCTCTTTTGCATTGTCAGACCTCACTCCTTTGATCTTCTTTCCAAATTGTGTCTGCACCATAGAAAAGAACTATGGCAAGACAAGAAGCACATCAACTTGCATTTTAATAAGTATAGCCATGAATACCTACTACAATCATCAACGATAGTCAAGAAATATTTATAACCATCATGGGTTATTTGATGAAAGGGTCCCCAAATATCCAGATGAACAAGATTAAAAACTTCACTAGACAAATTGTTATTACAATGAAAAGCCAGCCTCTTTTGCTTGGCCATATGACAAACAGAACAAGGAGACACTATCTAAACAATTGCTGAAAATAAGGGACTGATCAGGTTGTTGTTTTATTTCTAGAGATGGGTGGCCCAGCCTGAAGTACCACAAATCCCTTTTTGCTTCTACAGTGGATACATGAGCTGAAATCCCATGAATCTTTATTCGTGCATCATGTCTTGGATACTGGAGATAGTAGAGATTGTCTATCGTGTTACCCTTCTTAATCAGACAAGCTTGTGACTGGTCCTGAATTACACAGCATTTACCATGAAATATCAACGAACAACACATGTTTTCAGTGAGACAACTAACTGAAATCATACTATATTTGAAGCTAGAAACAAACAGAACTTTGTGCAATGATATCTTTGGACTAAGCTTAACATTCCCTGTCTTCAAAATAGTTGCAGTCTGACCATTAGGCAATGCTAAATGAGAAGCAAATTTAGAGTCATCAAAAGAAGTGAACATGTTCAAATCATGGCATACATGATGTGTGGCCCCTGAATCTATAAGCCAAGCATTACTAGGAATATTTGCAATACCAGAAAAATGAGAAGTAGAGGGCTGAGAGTCTTGTGAATCTGATGACAATGTCAACTGTGTAGTTAAGAAGGAAATCAGTCATTGACACTGACTGGTAGACAGCTTAACACCAGTAGTACTCTGAGTTTGAGACTGATTAGGACTGTCTAGAATGAAATCTGAATTTGCTAGAGTCTGATTTGCTGCTAGTTTGTATGCATTCCCAGTATGTTGCACAGATTCAGAATGATTTCTACCTTTTGATTCCCCTTTATTCCTGTGTTTCCAGCGAAGAGGATACCCATGAAGCTTGTAACAGTCCTTCACTTCATGTCCGTTGTGACTACAATATGTGCAAACCAGCTTCTCTTTCCTCTCCCTTTGATTGTTCTGATTATTGTTTGGATTAAATGCTGCTACTGAAGGAATAGACAGTCTTTTAGCCATATTCCTTTGCCTCTCTTCTTGTATAACAAGTGAAAACACCTTGTTTATGTTAGGCAAAGGGTCCACCATAAGAATTTGAGCTCTTATTTGGCTATGGGAATCATTCAACCCCATAAGAAATTGCAGAACATAGTCTTGCTGTTGCAAATCTGACCAGTTTTTCATTCCTCCATACTCACACACTGGAATAGGTCTATATTCCATCAACCCATCCCACAATGTTTTGAGCTTAGCAAAATACACACTGACATCATAAGTTCCTTGTGATAGTGTGTTAAGCATCTGTTTAATTTGGAAGACTGTAGGTCCATTGCTTTGGTGAAACCTTTCATAAAGATCCCTCCAAACATCGCAAGCACTTTCAATGTGTAACACACTCTCAGCAATATCTTTTGCAACAGAATGTAAAATCCAAGACAATACCATGGAATTGCACCTAGCCAGTGATTGTATAGAGGATCCTCTATAGGTGGTTTCAGTAAACTCCCATCAACAAACCCTAACTTATTCTTAGCAATCAACGCCATTTTCATAGCCCGAAACCAAGAATTGAAATTGTAACCAACAAGTTGATTAGAAACCAAAAGCAAACCTGGATGATTGCCATTGCTCAAGTAAAATGGACTGCTGACATCCTCAGCTGCAGTAACTAGAACTCGATTTTGCGATGCCAACGATGCAAAAACATTCAAAGTGTTAGTAGCTCCGGTAGCTTTCCCTGCATTGTTCCCTTTCGCCATAATCAGTCAATTGAATTGATTAGATATCTGAATCAACTAATCGAGCTGTAACCTAACAGTGAACCAGAAGACAGTTGCGCAAAGGAAAAGAGATCGGAAGCCCTGGACGGTGGCTCTAATACCATATTAAGATTTGAGGCTCTATCTTAAAAGGTCAACATATTAAGAGGAGTAGCTCAAGTGCTTTATGTATTGGTTTATATTTTTATAGTTATTCGATGTGGGATTTACCATATTAAGACTTGAGGCTCCATCTTAAAAGGTCAACCTATTAAGAGAAGTAGCTCAAGTGTTTTATATATTGGTTTATATTTTTATAGTTATTCGATGTTGGATTTACATCACATCTTTAACACGCCCCAACAAGATGGTAGCTCACTGGAGCAGACCATCTTGAAATCCGTGTGCTCATTGGAACATGTCTCAATCGGATCGAATGGTGGCTCATTGGAGCAGACTAATTTTGAAATCCGTGTGTTCATTAGAGCACGTCTTAACCAAATAAAAAGGTGGCTCATCTGAGCAGACCAATCTTTAAATCCGTGTGCTCATTTGAGCACGTCTCAACCGTGCTCTTCCGATCTCTCTGATACCATATTACATCAACAAGAAAGAATATAAAAGAATATTGAAGCTAATCTGAATCGCTTCGTCACTCACAGGAAAAAACATGAGAACATATAGAATAAGTTCAGAATGTATATCTGGAGTATTCTAACTAACTCACTAGTGTAAACAGAAAAATAACTACTTAACAAAGTGAAGGACTAAAGTGACAAAACAGAAAAAGTGTAGTGACTTATGTACAAAGTTTATGTTTAATAGGCTGCTCTGTTTCAGATCTGTGTGAGTGTGTGCTTTTGTATAGCAGTGTATGTATACCTGAATTTAGGAACCAGTTTCAGCATGTAGAGTGTAGCAGATGAATTTGCAGACTGTGAATGTGTAGCTCGTGAGTGTAACTTGATTGTGAAGTGTATGTATTTGGGTGCAAATGCTAAATTTGTTGTGGGTATATTGCAGAGTGTGAAGCTGTTAGGAAACTAGAGTATGTATGTTTGCTTGAGTTGGGTATTTCATGCTGTGAATTAAGTTTCTTGAGTGAATTGCTATGTGTAAGACTTGCAGAGAATTGAGTGTGTTTGCTTAGTGCATTCTTACTCTGTATATAATTGGGTGAGTTGAGGTGAACGTGGGAGATCGAGGGAAATCTGATTGGATTTCCTGTTGCAGAAAAATCAGAGAGGTTGAAAGGTAGGGCAACGTCTTGTTAACAAATAGAAATATCTGATCTCTTTGGAGTTAATTACCTGAAATGTCACCGTACTTTCAAAACATTATCTCAAATACCGTTATACTTTAAAACGTATCTGAAATGTCACTATACTTCCAAAAAGTTATCTCAAACACTATTATACTTTAAAACTCACCCGATATGCCACTGAACTTGTGAAAATGTTATCCCGTTTGCCACCCCTGTTAAAAAATGTAACTGACTTGATGACATGGATATCAAAATTTACCACGTTGCATCTTAACTATTATTTTTTTAACCGGGTGTTTACTGAGGGGCAAGGGAGATAATATTTTCACGAGTTTAGTGATATATGTGGAAAGTTCTATAAAACTTTATAAAGTTTTAGTGTCATTGTACATTATAATGCTCTCCTCATAAAACTTTATTAGATGGCTCATGTGTTGTGTGCAATGTGCTGTCAAGCAAAAAAAAATGGAAAGGCAAATAAAATTGAATGCATAAAAGGAAAATGTAAATAACATAAATTAGGCACCGCCCGCATGGCCAAGCCCATTAATTATGTATGAAATGGATTAGAATAATGTTATGTAGCCCTGGCAGTACTTGATACTAGTCTAGGTGACAGTCAATGTGATATTAAATAATAAGTGAAATTAAATACATAACTAAAAGATTCAATTGATTTAACTTATCATTAGCTAGTACTATCTTGAAATGGTGTCAAGGACCTGTGGTGTTAAATAATATTACTCGATTGATTAAGAGGTCTAGGGTTTCCCACACCCTAGTTTTAGGATGTAGGATACATTAATTAAGTATTAGAAATTAAAAAGCAAAAAAAAAATCCCTAAGGCAAATAAAATTGAAGTCAAAAAGGAAAAAGTTATACATCATTAGTTATACACCATTGCACAGTAGTGTTGATTAATTACAAATAGAATGTAGAGGAAGTAGTTTCCTCTATGAAATTTACCATACTTCAGATTTTCGTTTAACTAAAAAATGTAAGAGAATGGATCAAAATCCTTATGCAAATGCGGAGTTTTCCCTGTAAAACCCTTAAGGTCTGTTCTCTTAATTGTTTTTAGACTGTTTTTAGTTTTCAGCTTTTCAAACACTGGAAACGCGTTTACTTTCATATTTTCAAAAATGAATTTTGAAAAACAAGAAATTTTTTTACAAAGAAAACAAAAAATAATAAAAAGTCGTTTTAAGGGTTTTTAAGCAAAACTAGTACTTAATTAAAAATAAGGAAAACGCTTTGTTTCGAGAATTCTAATTTCTCTCTCCTCTAATTTCATAACCCTTGGTCCCCTCCTTTAATTTCTCAATCCTTTAATTTTATTTATGTGTCTTATACTTCTGAAGGTAGTTTATTTATTATTATTATTATTATTTTATTTCTTTTTCCTTATAACCAACAATCTCAAGCTTTCATAGTTTAATTTTGGTAACAATACATTAAAACAAAATAATTTTTTTAACTAAAGAATAAAATAATTTAATTTACTTAACAAGCAAATAAATTCTCAAAATGTCAAAAAGAACATATTTTCTAATTTTAGGTTTCTTAAAATAGTTTTCTGAAATGACAAAGTAAATGCATTTTCAAACATCTGAAAACAAGCACTCAAAACCGAAAATTGAAAATGGATTGAAAACAAAAAAATAGAAAACTAAATCGCGAAACCATAGTGTTATAATTCTTCTCTATTATTATTATTATTATTATTATTACTACTACTACTACTGCTGCTGCTGCTGCTACTATTATAGCTACTACTACTTTGTTCTGTTTTACAGTTTATGTGAAGGTTGATCTTCCACCGTGAATTGGGAAATCTTCGTATATTAATCCGCTCATAAGATGTCACACGTATTTTCCCAACATCAGCAGGAAATATATTCCATGCCAATAAATATGTACACTCGTGGATAACTTTTTGAAAGTACAGTGGTATTTCGAGTAAGTTTTTAACGTACAATGATATTTGAGATAACTTTTTGAAAGTACAATGGCATTTTGAGTAAATAACTCGATCTCTTTGTTTTCCAAGTTTCAACTTGAACGGGTCTTCACGCTTTGTGTGTTGCGCTTGGCTGAACTTCAAATTGGGCTTAGGATTTTGGGCTTCAGAATAACTAAAAAGGATTTGTTGAATCTTTTGGGCTCCAGATGACTTAGAACCTTTAAAACGGACTTCGAATTTATAAGTATTTGGGCTTGCAATTTAAAAGAAAGCATAAATTGGACCTAAATAAATGAATAACAAGCTTAGAATTTAAGTTAGCCCAATTGGATTCTTAGAACCAAGTAAAAATAAATCCTTGGGCTTGAATGTAAATTCTTGAACTTTGGACCGGAAGTTGGATTATTGTCTAATCCAACACCAAACTGGACGTCATATGTGAGTTATGAAAAATATTAGAAACGGGTCGAGCTTAAAATCCAATTACAGACTCATGTTTTAATTTAAAACAAGTTAGACGAGTGACGTGAATTTCTTTAAAACCTTTATCGTGACCAACATTAGAATAACGGATTAGGGTGGTAGCGACGCGCTAAAAATTCATTAAGATCTTTAAAATGATAATTTTTCATTTATGAAAAATTCGGTCGCTGTACATATTAAATTTTTAACTAATGGATTTGCCGAACATTATTTGAGCGCATAGATTTATGTAAAAGACAGTTGCACAGTCATGCACAAAAGAGCACGGAAATGAGTCTGTGTGCGTACATGCCGCAAATTCCATAACAACAGTTGTCATTCTGTAGATTGAGATTTCATATTTGATGTTTACTTCTGTTAATAACATTTTTAATTATTCATAACATTTTTAAATTTAGAATATATTTATTTTCTATTATATATGGAATTTGTTTAAAGAGAGGCAACATCTTCCCTTATACAGAGGCAACTATCACATGCCCGCATACAATTGGGGGTTGAGGGATTGAGGTTGTACCTAGTATTTTTCTATTCATAACATTTTTCTAGTAATTTTTTGACAGTTCATACATTTACTATAGAATATTATGCATATTAAAACATTTTTTTAATATAAGGAAGCATGGGGAGTGGAGGGAAATTAAAAAAAAAAATCATCTTTAAATTTATGGAAAAATGTTTTAACTAACAATATTTAGTATATTATAAAGAAGGATAAATTTCAAGAATTATCAAACAGGATTATAAAAGCATCAGAAATTTCCAACGGCACAATATAGCCTTCGAAAATGTTTCCATTAGAAAAATAAAGCCGTCGGAAATTTTTCCAGCTGATAAATAATTTCTGACGGCTTTATTGTTCTGCCGGAATTTTTTGACGGCATCCTTTGTTGTCGAAAATTTCCAACCACATATGTTTTCTGTTGGAAAATTTCCAATAAACTACTTGATGCCGTCGGAAATTTTTGATGGATTTTCCTTCCGTCGGAAATTGCTGACGATTTCCTTTCTGTCGAGATTACCTACGGTTCCGTCAGAAAATTTCTGTCACTAATGGGCATGTTTTATAAATCAAAAATGAGTTTTTGTTCTTTTTTTTTTTTTTTTTACAGATCCATCCCAATCTATATCCGCCACGTGATCTTTGGTAGATCAAAAAATCCAATCCAATCTGCTTCACTGATTTGTAGATCGACAATTTTTTTTCTACAAAGACTAGAAATCAATCAATCGTGTTCAATGTAGAATGAAGTTTTTTTTCCCCTTCCCCTATCATTATTCCCAATTGTCGTCATTGGAGAGTGATGGATTTGTTTTGAGGCGGGTTAGGATGGATAAATTTCTTATTTTCTATTATTCTTTTTTTATTATTTTTTATTTAAAGAATTAAGAGTATAATGGTAATTTTAATAGGGTTAACAATAGATATTGAAAGGTTGGGTATGGAAAGTGTTAGTCAAAACATAATGTGACAGTAAATGAAAGGTTGAGGATGAAGACAAAATTGTATAAAATTTGAAAGGTTGGGGACCTAAAGCATCAAGGGTATAATTATCATTTTAACAAGGGTTAACAATTAAAATTGAAAGGTTGTGAACAAAAAGTGATATTGGGAACATAGTATGACGATAAATGAAAGGTTGGGCCCTAGTAGACTAAAAAAAGAATAAGGATAAAATTGACAAAAAATTTGAAAGGTTAGAGACCTAAAGTGGAAATCACCTTTAAAAAAAATCCACGATGGTATTTTTTTTCTTTTCCATTTAATTTGTTTTATTTTAATATAGACATAAAATTTGATGCATTATTTTCTTGTCCATAATGTACAAATGAAGAAGTCCATGATGTAGAAGAGGTTCAAGGATGATTGGAAGTGTTTCCAACTTATTTTCAAGTCACATAATTTATTGTTATTAGTCATATAGTGCAGTGGTCCACAATGTACAAACATGGATGTGGGTTAAGGATGAAGTTGGATGTGCTTTCAGTTTATTTTCATATGATATAATTTATTTCCTATTATTGTTGTTGTTGCTGTCATTGTCGTTGTTATGTAGAGCAGTGGTCCATGACATATAAACACAGAGGAATCTTTCAAAGTACATGCTAGTTTAACGATGCATTTGAAGGCTTTTTTCAACTTATTTTCACGTCCATAATAATTATAATTATAATTATAGTGTTGCGGTATAGGATGTATAAATGCAGAGGAGGGTAAAGACGAAGTTGGATGTGTTTTCACCTTCTTTTCACATGATATAATTTATTATTATCATTGTTGTCATATGATGTAGTGGTCCATGATCTATAAACGCAGTTATCATTATTGTCATACAGTGTAGTGGTCCATGATCTATAAACGTAGAATCTTTCCAATTTATGTACTAGGTTATCAACATAGTTGAAGTTGTTTTCAACTTATTTTCACGTCATATAATTTATTAGTAGTAATATTATTGCCAACCCTTTTGCATAGATGTATACTTTTTCAATTTTCATTTTAGCCAGACTAATTGTAGTGGTAGGACAAAATTCAGTATACGGTACTACAGAACAATGAGGCACCTACATGCGGATTCTTGGCCCCATTTTAGGACTCTTAAACTCGTAGTGTGGATTGCTAATTGGTCTAGAGTACCCTATTAAGGTATTTTTTGAGTACCAGATATTTTCTTATAGTGGTCCACGATGTATAAATAGCGAGAAAGATTTCGAAGTATGTCCTAGGTAAATTAAGGATGAATGTAGAATGTGTTTTCAATTTATTTTCAGGTCGTATAAATTATTATTGTTGTGGTCATCGCCGTTGTCATATAATGAGGTGGTCCATGATGTACAAATTCACCTTTCGTCCAATGGATACATCAATGTATTAGCATCACCAATTGTGTCAATAAAGAAAGTTTCTTGTCCTCAGTGGATTGCATCATTATAGTTTATATTGCACGTTTTTTCTTCCAGTTTGATAGATGGTAAAATTTATACGAAGAAATCTTTCGTTCATTTGAAAATACCTTCAAAATCACTCTCACTAAAATCTAAGACGGCCTTCATTTTACGAGTTGTTAGTTTATTTTCATGTATTTTAATTGGTTGTAATCAATTTGTAGCACTTGGTAATCTGGTCGCATCCAAAAATGGGTACAAAGTAACTTTGCCATCGTAATGCAAAGTTATAATAATTTTTTTTTGCATCGAAAACGCCCTTTGAGGAAAAAAGCCTCTTATATTTAAAATATATTAGTTATTTCTAAATTAATCAAAAACAAGAAGTTAAAATTCATAATTATTAATCTAAGCGGTAGCATGTGCTGCATATAAGTTGATTTGTAAAATAATGTGTGGCTTTTAAAATTGTGACAGGCAATATTATTAGTAAAAAAAATTAAAAGTCAAAAAAGAGAGAAAGAGAAGGACTTAGAAGATAAAAAAGTCAAGCATTATAATTTTTTGGTTAAATTAATTAACTGATTATGAATATTAGTAATAATAAAAAATTAAATTAATTAGATGGTAGATGGGCATATTAATGTAAAGTTATAAAATGAAATAAGGACAAAAGGGGAGATCAATATTTGGGTTTTCAAAAAAAAGAGAAAAGAAAAGAAAAAAAGAAAAATTTAGGAATAAAAAAGAGAACCAATAGTTTTGCATTGATTCACTCTTTTATATATAGTGCGAATAATGCAATGTAATGATTTCATTATTACCTAAAATTAAGCTAGTATTTTGGATAGATAGCCCAGGTATTTTGCCACCATCGACGGAATGATAAAAAAGTACTAAACTAAATTTTGATACTCACTTTTGTCTTTACAAGAAATACGTATGTACATTGCATGTTTTATATATCAAGGGAATTTTGTAATAATAATAGTAGTGGTGGTGGTGGTGGTGTTTTGAACGTTATTTTCAGGGGGCCGGGGTGCAATTGATAAAAGTACAAAGAGGGATTGATACAAGTGGGATGAGAGTGACCTCTACTGCAGTAAATTGACAAATAGAATGTTAGTTGAATTAAAGACGCTCTTCCGATCTTCAAATAATAAGAAAATTAATTTGAGATTACATTCCATTATTTCTATTCAAATTCTTCTATTTCCAAAGTGATTAACATATATAATATATATACGTAAATATGTATTTAAGTATTAATCTAAGTTGTAGCATGTGCTGCATATAAATTGATTTGTAAAATAATGTGTAGCTTTAGATAATTTATTAGTTAGGTTAGAATCACTATTAGTAAAAAAAAATATAAATAAATAAATAAATATATATATATATATATTCCCAAACTATGTGAAAGTAAAAAAGACAAAATGGGAAGGACTTGGAAGCTAAAATGTCAAGCATTAAATATTATTTAATTTTTTAAATATTAGTGATAATAAATAAAAAATAACTTAATTAAATGTTACTCCCTCAGTCCCAAAAAGATATTTTTATTTTTCACATAAATTAAAAAAACATCATTTAATGCTACTGAAAATGTGTAATTTAACAATACATATCTCTTAATATACTCTTTGATTTTATTTAATACTTTACTTTAGTTGTTCTTGGTTATTGATTATTATGCACAATAAATGAGAGCATATTAGAAAACTAAAAAATCAACTTAGGAGATGAGAATATAATTTAGGACAGATAAAAAAGAAAAAAGAAATATTTTTGTGGGATGGAGGGAGTAGATGGGGATGTTAATGAAAAGTTATAAAATGAAATTAGGGCAAGAGGGGAATATTTGAATATTGATGTATTGTTTGAAACCTTTTCTAATGAAAGTTAATCCCATTGCTTTTGAAAAAAAAAAAAAAAAAAAATCCTCCCCATTCTAAGGGAAGGATAAATTGGGTTTTCAGAAAAAAAAAATTTAGGGGTCAAAAAGAAAATCAAAAGTTTTACATTGATTTACTTTATGTGGCTATACTAACACTATACTTTTTACGAATCACATCACAGCACAACTTCATTCAATTTCCTTAACTTTTCAAATTTTTACATTTGTTAACTAATTTCGCTGATATTTTTTAATTTTAATCTTTTATTAACTATATGATATCTTGTATCGTATAATATTTTGATTTTAAAAAGTTCATTGTTAGAACTTTTTAAGTGTTTTTAATAAATACAAAAATAATATGTCTATCAAATTGAGCTACATATTTTGCTAGATTCGAAGTAGAAAAACAAAAATTTCTAAACAGATACCCATTATTAAGAATGCTAGCTATGTTGACATGCGTTGTACTTTGTCTGGCGCAATAAGTGTATTTGTCATATATAAATTTATATAAATAAAATACGTTTGAGATATGAAATTTTTTTTATTTTATAAATATATAGACAATTTTTTTTTTAACTTGAGATATTTTTCAATTAAAATTGTTATATTTTTCTAAATGAAAATTAACCTTAGAATGTCAAAACACATATGGTTTGGTGGCATTCAAGTGACTTTCCATACCCTAAAATCAGGCTTATATTTTCCTTTCCTATAATTCCTTTGTAATCTTAAAAAAATTTTAAAAAAATACAAGCGTTAGAACTCTAATGGAACCTATTTGCATTTGCGTAGTTTTGAACATAATCTTTGCGAAAACCAATAGCATTTTTTGTCCATTCTATCATAAGAATTCAAATACCTCTGTAAACATAGAGTTCTTATTCCCCTTTTTTCTATTTATAACTTAAGGATATTAGAAGAAAATAATACTTAATGAAATAAGGAAATTAAGAAAAATAGAGAGCAAAAACTTGAAAAAATATGATCATAGATGCATATCTATAAGATAAACATGGCTCCAATTCTTCGAATAGAACTACTGATAGCGACATCCGTGATTTTTTATGCTAATAAAGTCATTTGTGTAATTGTTTTATCTTTTATTTTAAAGCAAACTTTGATTAAGAGGTAGTAGGCAGATTAAGATTTCACAATTTGTTCGATTTGTTTGCACCCCTAATATATATGAACTTATCGTGACTTAAAATTAATATTTCAAACTAATTAATATTAATTTCATAATCGTTTTAAAATGTGCATAGTGAAAGATAACATGGATTTCTACTTTTTTATCTTATCATGGATGATCTTCTAAAAATAACACAAAAGTTATGTTAGTTTTTTGGGTAAATATCAAGGGAATACTAACCAATAAATTTTTAATTTAGTATGACTTTTTTTTCTGTAAAACCTTTTGGGATCTTATTTTCAAAGTAAAATACAAAAAAAAAATAGTACAAAAAAATCATTATAAAAAAAATCAGTACAAAAAAAAACTAATACAATTAAAATGCTTTAAGACATTACTAATACATAAATTCACAAGAAAGTAACCAATAAACTAATCACTTCTTAAATTGAAAAAGTACCAAAAAAACAATGCAATTAACATATTTGAAAACATTTAATTAGATGGACAAAATGAGCATTAAGAACAAAAGTTGGAGGTAAAATTTGGGTTGGGCAAAATAACCATAACCAATTGAACTAAACCAAAACCGAGAGGTTTGATCTGGTTTGGTTCAATTTTTCTAAGCTTTAAAACTGTTATGGTTATTAAAATGAATAATCATTTGGTTTTGGTTTGGTCTTGGTTTTCATTCCAAAACCAATAACCAAACTGTAACCAAGCTAAATTATTTGATTTTGAATTTATTAACTTAATTCTTAATTTAAATACCTAAAGTTAAAAGAGTAAACTTGTCAAAAAAATCTAAATTTCTATTAAAATCTTGTAACTTAAACCTTAAAGTATAGTTGCTGCTCATAGGAGGTACATACTTTTTTACTTTTATCTTTAGCTGATAACCTCATTGAACAATATTTTATAATATTCTATATAACCATAATCAAACAAACCAAGTCAAACCAAAACCGAACGGTTTGGTTCAGTTTTGGTTTTAATATTACAAAATAACCAAATGGTTATTTTCTAAAAAAATCATCTGTTTTCAGTTTAGTTTGGTTATCTTAAAACTACGACCAAATTAAACCACGCCTAGGCCTAAGTAAAGTGGAATGTGAATGTTTCACATACGTTCCTCCTTACAGCACACACAAAAATTTAGTACAATAAAATAATTAATTTTGGACCATTTGGCTCCTATCCTTATTCATAATATTTAAAAATATTTGTCAATGAGGCCTTAGCCCATTTGGTTAGGGACCTAAGATTGAGGCCCCCTAGAACCTAGAGGTCCTAGGTTCGATTCTCCTAATGTGTGGGTTAATTTATATTTTATAACTAGTTTATAGTGTCCTGCATAAAGGAGTTTAATTTTTTTGTAATCCTTGTATAGGGTTTGTATTGTTGATTTCTATACACTATATTTCAAAATAATATATATCTATATGCACATTAATATCATGATGTGGATTGTAACTGTACTTTAAAAAAATATTTAAAAATATTTAGATTTATAGTATGATTATG
Source organism: Nyctanthes arbor-tristis (assembly GCA_963692815.1). Lineage (NCBI taxonomy): Eukaryota > Viridiplantae > Streptophyta > Magnoliopsida > Lamiales > Oleaceae > Nyctanthes > Nyctanthes arbor-tristis. The sequence goes on from CAVNYN010286832.1 coordinate 80,185, forward strand.
CAAGAAAAATGTTTATAATCAGTTATGATTTTTTATAAAGTATTACTTAAACAATATACTTCTAAAATATTACTTTGAAGAGACGCTTATACTTGCTTTGTATTTATTATATTATTATTATTATTATTATCATCATTTTAATCATGAAATTGAATTAAAATTAACCACAATAACCACCAAATATTATTCGTAGATTTGAAAATTAAATAATAAGACTAATTGAAATTAACGAATTAAACAATGTTAAGTAAAAAGTAATTAGAATAGAATTTGATATTAAATCAAATAGCTAGGAGTTATAATTTATCACCCTAATTGTTTTGAGAGGGTGTTTGGGATAATAATTACAATTGTAATTTTAATTTCAAAACTTTTTATTTAAATAATTGTTAAAATTAAAATTAATCACAAAGATTAATGTTCATATTGAATTGAAAATAATAAACACAACTGTAACACTCCAAGTCTAGCAATACTAAACTTAGAAATGTTAACCCTCATTTAACTTCAAAAATGCGGAGTAATAGATATTTTTCGTTCATTTGATAAATTCTGTAAAAATTTCGACAGAATCTTCCTTATAAATGAGACAGTCCACCTATAGGAGAAACTCAAATAATAACATAAATTCAATAAACAGTGACCAACAACTATCAGATCCTCTATTAACCCATTCACAACTCTTTCACAATTAAACATAAAGGAAATTCAAGTTTAAAATGATTAACAAGTAACCTCTCAAAAACACGTGGAGTATATCAAACTCCACTAAAAGTAGAATAACTGATAAGAGAACAAAATAATTCAGTTTAAAGTTTAAAACTAGTCTTTCTATAGCTAGAGAAGCTAGAAATAGTATTATCTTGTGATTGAGTCCGCTACTAAATGAACCTCCCGTGCTATCTAACTCTCGTTACCTGTAAGATAGGGAAAATAGGGGGTGAGCTTACGCCCAGTAAATAAACTTCACATAGAAATGTCATGATTTCTATGAAGATTTAGCTCTCATAGGCAAATACTATTGTCATGCCTTAATTAACAATTTCACATACTTGCTTACAATCTCATACTTTAATTGAACATGCCAAATTGTTCTTAAATTTAAGCTATTATTGAGACACAACTACTTTTCATCACCTTCATTTATTGCATAAATGATTTTATCTAGACATTTTATCAAACACTTTATTTGCATAAAGAAAATTAACTCATCCTTTTATCTTTCAACATGCATCTAAGTTCCAAACCATAAAGATTATCTCAAAAAAGGTTTATCACACACAAAAGAGCTCATAAAAGTATCATTTGACATACCAAACTTATTCTCGGGTATAACTCGCAGGTAGTACAAAAAGTATCATAAAAACTTCTATAGACCTCCAAATGATGTCATTCAAATTTTAAATGAAAGATAACTCATTGAAGGTCGTTTTCCAATTTAAATTACCCAAAAACACACTTTCTACTGTGAGTTATGACCGTTCAAAGTCGGAGGGCAGAACCTGAAACAACATGCCAAATTCATTTAAGCTTTCCTTCAAAGATGAAATATTTACATCCAATATATTACCCTTTTACTCATCTAACAACATTCATTTGGACAAAAAACATAACATAACATAAACTTTATGCATTTGCATCTAGCTAGTTTCTTGAACGATTTCTCAAATGATACAAGCTACATATGAACTAGGCATTAACATTGAAGGGTAAATGAAAAGATTCATTACTTACCTTAGATTGGTAGAGAGAGTTAATTGAAGAATATGGATGAATCAATTCTTCATGAATGAAAATGGAGGCTAGGGTTAAGAATGAGCTTAAAAGGGTTCTTGGGTAAACTTTTGATTCTGAACAATATAGTGTCCCAATAATAGTCTTGTTTAATTAAGTTCAAACCTAGTTTATTTCTCTCCAAGTCCCTCCTAAAATGACATGTGCAATTAAATACATAGTAAACAATGTGCATAAATATATACTCAAGAACACAATTGCACATAAATAGGATTCATTTAGACACATTGATCATTACAGCTTCTAAGTCCTTCCACTGTAAAATCATAAAAAGTAAAATTCATTAATAATGATAAATATAATCAAAATAATAAATTTTGACAATATATTAAAATTAAATAAATTCATGTGACGGGGAAAAGTAAGCACGGCGTTACAATAACCCTAAAGATTAATCTTGATATTGTAATTAAATAATATGCTAAAAATTACTAAATAATTATTTTGTACTGTTGCTAAAGAAAAACATGTTTCTTGAGAAATTATTTATGCTAAACTAAAATAATTAAATAATTATTTGTGTTTATTCCTAATAGTTTTTTATTGTTTTGGATCGTAAATATTAAGTTTCGCATTATTTTAGATTCTTTAAAAGTTTTTTAGACATGTAATAACTAAAAGTATTAGCTTGGAGGATAATATATATTAGCTTAATTAATTAATTTGTATTCAATATTATAATTAATGGATTGTTATAATAAATGAGGAATCATAAGAAGTAAGGGCAAATAAGGAATTAAAATAAAAAAGTAGGGATAAAGGTGAAATTCAAATATTTTGCAATGATTTCACTTTCTATATATTAGTGATAAGTTGATAATTAAATGAAAAACTCGAGAAAAAATATGGCAAATATGACTTAAATATTAAAAATAATAACGAATGATTCTTCATTCTAATGAAATTGTGGTGTGGATACCAAAATATAGTGTACATATATTTTCCATTTACTCTTATATACAGAGTGATGATTACCTGCAAAATTTATGAACAAACTATAAATATCAACTTAATTATACACCTCGATGTTAAAAAAATTAAATAATCGTAAGAGACTCATTAATAAAATATCCATAATTTAAATAAAATAGAAAGGCAAATACCATGGTTTTATTAGATGGCTCAAGTGTTGTGTGCGTTGTGCTATCAAGCAAAAAAAAAATGGAAAGGCAAATAAAATTGAATGCATAAAAGGAAAATGTAAATGCCATAAATTAGGCACCGCCCGCATGGCCAAGCCCATTAATTATGTATGAAATTGATTAGAATAATGTTACGAAGCACCGGTAGTACTTGATACTAGTCTAAGTTACAGCCAATGCGATATTAAATAGTAAGTGAAATTTAATACATAACTAAAAGATTCAATTGATTTAACTTATCATTAATTAGTACTATCTTAAAATGGTGCCAATCACATGTAGTGTTAAATAATATTACTCAATTGAATAAGAGGTCTAGGGTTTCCCACACCATAGGTTTAGGATGTAGGATGCATTAATTAAAATATTAGAAATTAAAAAGGCAAAAAAAAAATCCCCAAGGCAAAAAAAAAAAAAAATTGAAGTCAAAAAGGAAAAAGGTATATACCATTAGTTATACACCATTGCACAGTAGTGTTGATTAATTACGTATAGAATGTAGAGGAAGTAGTTTCCTCCATGAAATTTACCATACTCTAGATTTTCTTTTAACCAAAAAATGTAAGAGAATGGATCAAAATCCCTAAGCCAATGTGGAGCTTTCCCTGTAAAACACTTAGGGCATGTTTTCTTTATTGTTTTGAGACTGTTTTTAGTTTTCAGTTTTTTCAAACACTGGAAACTCTTTTATTTTCATATTTTCCAAAACGAATTTTGAAAAACAAGAAATTTTTTTACAAAGAAAACAGAAAATGATAAAAAGTCGTTTTAAGAGTTTTTAAGCAAAACGAGTGCTCAATTAAAAATAAGAAAAACGCTTTGTTTTGAGAATTTCAATTTCTCTCTCCTCTAATTTTACAACCCTTGGTCCCCTCCTCTAATTTCTCAATCCTTTAATTTTATTCATATGTCTTTATGCTTCTGAAGTTAGTTTATTCATTATTATTTTTTTATTTCCTTTTTCCTTATAACCAACTATCGCAAGCTTTCAAAGTTTAATTTTGGTAACGATACATTAAAACAAAATAATTTTTTCAACGAAAGAACAAAATAATTTAATTCACTTAACAAACAAATAAATTCTTAAAATGTCAAAAAGAACATATTTTCCAATTTTAGGTTTCTTAAAATAGTTTTCCGAAATGACAGAGTAAATACATTTTCAAACATCTGAAAACAAGCACTCAAAACAGAAAATTGAAAATGGATTGAAAACTGAAAAATAGAAAACTAAATCACGAAACCACAGTGTTGTGATTCTTCTCTATTATTATTACTACTACTACTAATGCTACTATTACTACTACTACTTTGTTCTGTTTTATAGTTTATGTGAAGGTCGATCTTGCACTGTGAATAGGGAAATCTCGGTATATTAATCTGCTCATGAGATGTCACACGTATTTTCCCAACATCAACAAGAAATATATTCCATGCCAATAAATATGTACACTCGTGGATAACTTTTTGAAAGTACAGTAGCATTTCGGGTAAGTTTTAAGCTACAATGGCATTTGCGATAACTTTTTAAAAGTACAATGGCATTTCGAGTAAATAACTCGATCTCTTTGTTTTCCAAGATTCAACTTGAACGGGTCTTCACACTGTGTGTGTTGGGCTTGGCTGAACTTCAAATTGGGCTTAGGATTTTGGGCTTCAAAATAACAAAAGGATTTGTTGAGTCTTTTGGGCTTGAGATGACTTAGGACCTTTAAAACATGGACTTAGAATTTATAAGTATTTGGGCTTGCAATTTAAAAGAAAGCATAAATTGTACTTAAATAAATGAATGACAAGCTTAGAATTTAAGTTAGCCCAATTGGATTCTTAGAACCAAGTAAAAATAAATCCTTGGGCTCGAATGTAAATTCTTGAACTTTGGACCGGAAGTTGGATTATTATCTAATCCAACACCAGAATGGACGCCATATGTGAGTTATGAAAAATATTAGAAACCGGGTCGAGCTAGAAATCGAATTACAGACTCATGTTTTAATTTAAAACAAGTTATACGAGTGACGCGGATTTCTTTAAAACCTTTATCGTGACCAACATTAGAATAACGAATTAGGGTGGTAGCGACGCGCTAAAAATTCATTAAGATCTTTAAAATGATAATTTTTCATTTATGAAAAATTCGGCCGCTACACATATTATATTTTTAACTAATGGATTTGCCGAACATTATTTGAGCGCATAGATTTATGTAAAAGACAATTGCACAGTCTTGCGCAAAAGAGCATGAAATGAGTCTGTGTGCGTACATGCCGCAAATTCCATAACAACAGTTGTCATTCTGTAGATTGAGATTTCATATTTGATGTTTACTTCTGTTAATAACATTTTTAGTTATTCAAAACATTTTTAAATTTAGAATAAATTTACTTCCTATTATATATGGAATTTGTCTAAGGAGGGGCAACCTCTTCCCTTATGGAGAGGCAACTATCACGTGCCTGTATATGATTGGGGGTTGAGAGATTGAGGTTCCACCTAGTATTTTTCTATTCATAACATTTTTCTGGTAATTTTTGGGAGTTCATACATTTACTATAGAATATTATGCATATTAAAACATTTTTTTCATACTAAGGGAGCATGGGGAGGGGAGGGAAATTAAAAAAAATCATCTTTAAATTTATTGAAAAAAGTTTTAACTAGCAATATTTAGTATATTATAAAGAAGGAAAATTTCAAGAATTATCAAAGAGGATTATAAAAGCGTCGAAAATTTCCAACCACACAATATAGTCGTCGAAAATTTTTCCATTCAAAAAATAAAGCCGTCCGAAATTTTTCCAGCTGATAAATAGTTTCCAACGGCTTTATTGTTCTGCAGGAAATTTTTGACGGCTTCCTTTGTTGTTGAAAATTTCCGGCCACATATGTTTTCCATTGGAAAATTTCCGATGACCTACTTGATGCGGTCGAAAATTTCCAATGGATTTTTGTTCTGTTGGAAACTGCTGACGATTTCCTTTCTGTCGAGATTACCTACCGTTCCGTCGGAAAATTTCTGTCACTAATGGGCACGTTTTATAAATCGAAAATTAGTTTTTGTTCTTTCCTTTTTTTTAGCAGATCCATCCCAATCTGTATCCGCCACGTGATCTTTGGAAGCTCTTCCGATCTCAATCCAATCCAATCCGCTTCACTGATTTGTAGATCGACAATTTTTTTTCTTCAAAGACTAGAAATCAATCAATCATGTTCAATGTAGAATGAGGTTTTTTCCCCCTTCCCCTATCATTATTCTCAATTGTCGTCATTGGAGTGTGATGGGTTTGTTTTGAGGCGGGTTAGGATGGATAAATGCCTCATTTTCTATTATTCTTTTTTTATTATTTTTTATTTAAAGAATTAAGAGTATAATGATAATTTTAATAGGGTTAACAGTAGATATTGAAAGGTTGGGTATGGAAAGTGTTAGTCAAAACATAATGTGACAGTAAATGAAAGGTTGAGGATGAAGACAAAATTGTATAAAATTTGAAAGGTTGGGGACCTAAAGCGTCAAGGGTATAATTATCATTTTAACAAGGGCTAACAATAAAAATTAAAAGGTTGTGAACAAAAAGTGATATTGGGAACACAGTACGACGATAAATAAAAGGTTGGGGCTTATTAGACTAAAAAAGAGTAAGGATAAAATTGACAAAAAATTTGAAAGCTTAGAGGCCTAGAGTGGAAATCATCTTTAAAAAAAAAATCCACTGTGGTATTTTTTTTCTTTTCCATTTAATTTGTTTTATTTTAATATAGACATAAAATTTGATGCATTATTTTCTTGTCCATAATGTACAAATGAAGAAGTCCGTGATGTAGAAGAGGTTTAAGGATGAGTTGGAAGTGTTTTCAACTTATTTTCACGTCACATAATTTATTGTTATTAGTCATATAGTGCAGTGGTCCGCAATGTACAAATGTGGAGGTGGTTTAAGGATGAAGTTGGATGTGTTTTCAGTTTATTTTCATGTGATGTAATTTATTTACTATTATTGTTGTTGTTGTTGTCATCGTCCTCGTATTGTAGAGCAGTGGTCCATGATATATAGACACTGAGGAATCTTCCAAAGTACGCGGTAGTTTAATGATGCAGTTGAAGGCTTTTTAATTTCAACTTATTTTCATATCCATAATAATTATAATTATAGTGTCGTGGTATACGATGTATAAATGCAGAGGAGGGTAAAGACAAAGTTGGATGTGTTTTCACCTTCTTTTCACATGATATTATTTATTATTATCATTGTTGTCATATCGTGTAGTGGTCCATGATCTATAAACGCAATTTATCATTACTGTCATGTAGTGTAGTGGTCCATGATCTATAAACGTAGAGGAATCTTTCCAATTTATGTACTAGGTTATCAACATAGCTGAAGTTGTTTTCAACTTATTTTCACGTCATATAATTTATTAGTGGTATTAGTACTGCCAACCCTTTTGCATAGATATATACTTTTTCAAATTTCATTTTAGTCAAACTAATTGAAGTGGTCGGACAAAATTCAATATACGGTACTACAGAACAGTGACGCGCCTACATGCGGATTCTTGGCGCCATTTTAGGACTCTTAAACTCGTCGTGTGGATTGCTAATTGGTCTAGAGTACCATATTGAGGTATTTTTTGAGCAACAGATATTTTCTTGCAGTGCTCCACGATTTATAAATAGAGAGAAAGATTTCAAAGTATGTCCTAGGTTAATTAAGGATGAATGTAGAATGTGTTTTCAATTTATTTTCACACCGTATAATTTATTATTGTTGTTGTGGTCATCGCCGCTGTCATATAATGAGGTGGTTCATGATGTACAAATTCACCTTTCGTCCAATGGATACATCAATGTATTAGCATCACCAATTGTGCCAATAAAGAAAGTTTCTTGTCCTCAGTGGATTGCATTATTGTAGTTTATATTGCAAGTTTTTTCTTCCAGTTTGATAGATAATAAAATATGTTGAAATGGACAACTTCACAACTATATTTCTAAACCCCGTATATTTCCACCTTCGAAGAAATCTTTCGTCCATTTGAAAATACCTTCAAAATCACCCTCACTAAAATCTAAGACGGCCTTCATTTTACGAGATGTTAGTTTTCATGTATTTTAATTGGGTGTAATCAATTTGTAGCACTTGGTAATCTGGTCGCATCCAAAAATGGGTACAAAGTAAATTTGCCATCGTAATGCAAAGTTATAATATATATTTTTTTGCATCGAAAACGCCCTTTGAGGAAAAAAGGCCTCTTATATTTAAAATATATTAGTTATTTCTAAATTAATTAAAGACAAGAAGTTAAAATTCATAATTATTAATCTAAGTTGTAGCATGTGCTGCATATAAGTTGATTTATAAAATAATGTGTGGCTTTTAAAATTGTGACAGGTAATATTAGTTAGGTTAAAATCGTTATTAGTAAAAAAAAATTAAAAGTCAAAAAAGAGAAAAAGAGAAGGACTTAGAAGATAAAAAGTCAAGCATTATAATTTTTTGGTTAAATTAATTAACTGATTATGAATATTAGTAATAATAAAAAATTAAATTAATTAGATGGTAGATGGGGATATTATTCTAAAGTTATTAAATGAAATAAGGGCAAAAGAGGAGATCAATATTTGGGTTTTCAAAAAAAATAAAAAATAGGAAAGAAAAAAAGAAAAATTTAGGAGTAAAAAAGAGAACCAAAAGTTTTACATTGATTCACTCTTTTATATATAGTGTGAATAATGCGATGTAATGATTTCATCATTGCCTAAAATTAAGCTAGTATTTTGGACAGATAGCCTAGGTATTTTGCCACAATCGACGGAATGATAAAAAAGTACTAAACTAAATTTTGTCTTTACAAGAGATACGTACGTGCATTGCACGTATTATATATAAATGGAATTTTGTAATAGTAGTAGTAGCAATAGTAGTAGTGTTTTGTACGTTATTTTTGGGGGGCAGGGGGTGAAATTGGTAAAAGTACAAAGAGAGATTGATACAAGTGGGATGAGAGTGACCTCTACTGCAGTAAATTGACAAATAGAATGTTAGCTGAATTAAAAACATCAAGTATGTCAAATAATAAGAAAATTAATTTGAGATTACATTCCATTATTTCTATTCAAATTCTTCTATTTCCAAAGTGATTAACGTATATAATATATATATATATATATATACGTAAATATGTATTTAAGTATTAATCTAAGTTGTAGCATGTGCTGCATATAAATTGATTTGCAAAATAATGTGTAGCTTCAGATAATTTATTAGTTAGGTTAGAATCATTATTAGTAAAATATATATATATATATATAAATAAATATATTCCCAAACTACGTGAAAGTAAAAAAGACAAAATGGGAAGGACTTGGAAGCTAAAAAGTCAAGCATTAAATATTATTTAATTTTTTGAATATTAGTGGTAATAAATAAAAAGTAACTTAATTAAATGTTACTCCCTCTGTCCCAGAAAGACATTTTTATTTTTCACATAAATTAAAAAAAATCATTTAATGCTATTGAAAATGTATAATTTAACAATACATATCTCTTAATATACTCTTTGATTTTATTTAATATTTTACTTTAGTTGCTCTTAGTTATTGATTATTACGCACAATAAATGGGAGCATATTGGAAACTAAAAAATAACTTAGGATATAGGAATATAATTTAAGGCAGATAAAAAAGAAAAAAGAAATATTTTTGTGGGATGGAGGGAGTAGATAGGGATATTAATGAAAAGTTATAAAATGAAATTAGGTCAAGAGGGGAATATGTGAATACTGATGTATTGTTTGAAACCTTTGCTAATGACAATTAATCCCATTGCTTTTGAAAAAAAAAATTCCTCCCCATTCTAAGGGAAGGATAAATTGGGTTTCAAAAAAAAAAAAAAAAATAAATAAATAAATAAGGGCCAGAAAGAAAATCAAAAGTTTTATATTGATTTACTCTATGTGGCTATATTGACACTATACCTTTTATGAATTGCATCACATCACAACTTCAATCAATTTCCTTAACTTTTCACATTTTTACATTTGTTAGCTAATTTCGCTGATATTTTTTAATTTTAAACTTTTATTAACTATATGATATCTTGTATCGTATAATATTTTGATTTTAAAAAGTTTATTGTTAGAACTTTTCAAGTGTTTTTAATAAATATAAGAGTAATATCTCTATCAATTGAACTACATATTTTGCTAAATTCGAAGCAGAAAAACAAAAATTTTTGAACACATACCCATTATTAAGAATGCTAGTTATGTTTACTCACAAAAAAAAAAAGGAGGAATGCTAGCTATGTTGACATGCGTTGTACTTTGTCTGGCGCAATAAGTGTATTTGTCATATATAAATTTATAAAAATAAAATATGTTTGAGATATGAATTTTTTTATTTTATAAATATATAGACAATTTTATTTTTTTTTTAACTTGAGACATTTTTCAATTAAAAGTGTTATATTTTTCTAAATGAAAATTAAACTTAGAATGTCAAAACACATATGGTCTGGTGGCATTCAAGTGACTTTCCATACCCTAAAATCAGGCTTATATTTTCCTTTCTTATAATTCCTTTGTAATCTTAAAAAAATTTTTAAAAAATTAACGAACGTTAGAACTCTAAAGGAACCTATTTGCCTTTGTGTAGTTTTGAACATAATCTTTGAGAAAACCAAAAACATTTTTTGTCCATTCTATCATGTGAATTCAAATACCTCTATAAACATAGAGTTCACATTCCCCTTTTTTTCTATTTATAACTTTAAGGATGTAAGAAGAAAATAATACTTAATGAAATAAGGAAATTAAGAAAAATAGAGAGTAGACACTTGAAAAAATATGATTGTAGGAGCATATTTATAAGATAAACATGGCTCCAATTCATTGAATAGAACTATTGATAGCGACATCCGTGATTTTTTATGCTAATAAAATCATTTGTGTTATTGTTTTATCTTTTATTTTAAAGCAAACTTTGATTAAGAGTTAGTAGGCTGATTAAGATTTCACAATTTGTTCGATTTGTTTGCAGCCCTAATATATATGAACTTATAGTGATTTAAAATTAATATTTCAAACGAAATTAATATTAATTTTATAATCATTTTAAAATGTGTATAGTGAAATATAACATGGATTTCAACTTTTTTATCATATCGTGGATGATCATTTAAAAATAACACAAAAGTTTTGCTAGTTTTTTGGGTAAATAGCAAGGGAATACTAACCAGTAACTTTTTATTTTAGTATGACTTCTTTTCTGTAAAACCTGTTGGGATCTTATTTTGAAAGTTAAAAAAAAAAAAATTGGAACAAAAAAAATCGGTATCATTATGTTGGATTTAGTTTTAAAAAAAAAAAACTAATACAATTAAAATGCTTTAAGACATTACTAATACATAAATTCACAAGAAAGTAACCAATAAACTAATCACTTATTAAATTGAAAAAGTACCCAAAAAACAATGCAATTAACATATTTGAAAACATTTAATTAGATGAACAAAATGAGTCTTAAGAACAAAAGTTGGAGGTAAAAATTGGGATGGGCAAAATAACCATAACTAGTTGAACTAAACCAAAACCGAGAGGTTTGATCTAGTTTGGTTCGGTTTTTCGAAGCTTTAAAACGGTTATGGTGATTAAAATGAATAACCATTTGGTTTTGGTTTGGTCATGGTTTTCATTCCAAAACCAACAACCAAACCATAACTAAGCTAAATTATTTGATTTCAAATTTATTAACTTAATTTTTAATTTAAATACCTAAAGTTAAAAGAGTAAACTTGTCAAAAAAATCTAAATTTCTATTAAAAACTTGTAACTTAAACCGCAAAGTACTATCTTGAAATGATGTCAAGCGCCCGTGGTGTTAAATAATATTACTCGATTGATTAAGAGGTCTAGGGCTTCCCACACCCTAAGTTTAGGATGTAGGATGCATTAATTAAAGTATTAGAAATTAAGAAGGCAAAATATATATATATATATATATCCCTAAGGCAAATAAAATTGAAGTCAAAAAGGAAAAAGTTACATACCATTAGTTATACACCATTGCACAGTAGTGTTGATTAATTACATATAGAATGTAGAGGAAGTAGTTTTCTCTATGAAATTTACCATACTCTAGCTTTTCTTGTAACCAAAAAATGTAAGAGAATGGATCAAAATCCTTACACCAATGTGGAGTTTTCCCTATAAAACCCTTAGAGCGTGTTCTTTATTATTTTGAGATCGTTTTTAGTTTTCAGTTTTTTCCAACACTGAAAATGCGTTTACTTTCATATTTTCAAAAACGAATTTTGAAAAACAAGAAATTTTTTTACAAAGAAAACAGAAAATAATAACAAGTCATTTTAAGAGTTTTTAAGCCAAACGAGTATTTAATTAAAAATAAGGAAAACGCTTTGTTTTGAGAATTCCAATTTCTCTCTCCTCTAATGTTACAACCCTTGGTCCCCTTCTCTAATTTCTCAATCATTTAATTTTATTCATGTGTCTTTATACTTCTGAAGTTAGTTTATTTATTATTATTATATTTATTATTATTATTTTTTATTTCCTTTTTCCTTATAACCAACTATCTCAAGCTTTCGTAGTTTAATTTTGGTAACGATACATTAGAACAAAATAATTTTTTAACGAACGAACAAAATAATTTAATTTACTTAACAAGCAAATAAATTCTCAAAATGTCAAAAAGAACATATTTTCCAATTTTAGGTTTCTTAAAATAGTTTTCCGAAATGAGAAAGTAAATGCATTTTCAAACATCTGAAAACAAGCACTCAAAACAGAAAATTGAAAATTGATTGAAAACTGAAAAATAGAAAACTAAATCACGAAACCATAGTGTTGTGATTCTTCTTTATTATTATCATTATTACTGCTACTACTAATGCCGCTATTACTACTACTACTACTTTGTTCTGTTTTATAGTTTATGTGAAGGTTGATCTTGCATCGTGAATAGGGAAATCTCAGTATAATAATCCGCTCATGAGATGCCACACGTATTTTCCCAACATCAACAGGAAATATATTCTATGCCAAAAAATATATACACTCGTGGATAACTTTTTGAAAGTACAGTGGTATTTCGGGTAAGTTTAAAGGTACAATGTCATTTGAAATAACTTTTTGAAAGTATAATGACATTTTGAGTAATTAACTCGATCTCTTTGTTTTCCAAGTTTCAACTTGAACGGGTCTTCACGCTTTGTGTGTTGGGCTTGACTGAACTTCAAATTGGGCTTAGGATTTTGGGCTTCAAAATAACTAGAAAGAATTTTGTTGAATCTTTTGGGCTCGAGATGACATAGAACCTCTAAAACATGGACTTCGAATTTATAAGTATTTGGGCTTGCAATTTAAAAGAAAGCATAAATTGGACTTAAATAAATGAATGACAAGCTTAGAATTTAAGTTAGCCCAATTGGATTCTTAGAACCAAGTAAAAATAAATCCTTGGGCTGGAATGTAAATTCTTGAACTTTGGACCGGAAGTTGGATTATTATCTAATCCGACGCCAGATTAGACGTCATACGTGAGTTATGAAAAATATTAGAAACTGGGTCGAGCTAGAAATCCAATTACAGACTCATGTTTTAATTTAAAACAAGTTAGACGAGTGACATGAATTTCTTTAACATCTTTGTCGTGACCAACATTAGAATAACGGATTAGGGTGGTAGCGACGCACTAAAATTTCATTAAGATCTTTAAAATGATAATTTTTCATTTATGAAAAATTCGGTCGCTGTACATATTATATTTTTAACTAATGGATTTGCCGAACATTATTTGAGCGCATAGATTTATGTAAAAGACAGTTGCACAGTCATGCACAAAAGAGCACGGAAATGAGTTTGTGTGCGTACATGCCACAAATTCCATAACAACAGTTGTCATTCTGTAGATTGAGATTTCATATTTGATGTTTACTTCTGTTAATAACATTTTTAGTTATTCATAACATTTTTAAATTTAGAATAAATTTATTTTCTATTACATATGAAATTTGTCTAAGGAGGGGCAACCTCTTCCCTTATGGAGAGGCAATTATCACGTGCCTGCATATGATTGGGGGTTGAGGGATTGAGGTTCCACCTAGTATTTTTCTATTCATAACATTTTTCTAGTAATGTTTTGGCAGTTCGTACATTTACTATAGAATATTATGCATATTAAAACATTTTTTTCAATACTAAGGGAGCATGGGGAGGGGAGGGAAATTAAAAAAATCATCTTTAAATTTATTGAAAAAATTTTTAACAAACAATATTTAGTATATTATAAAGAAGGAAAAATTTCAAGAATTATCAAAGAGGATTATAAAAGAGTCAGAAATTTCCAACCGCACAATATAGTCGTCAAAAATTTTTCAGTTAGAAAAATAAAGCCGTCGGAAATTTTTCCGGCTGATAAATAATTTCTGACGGCTTTATTGTTCTGCCGGAAATTTTTGACGGCTTTCTTTGTTGTCAAAAATTTCCAACCACATATGTTTTCCATTGGAAAATTTTGGATGACCTACTTAATGCTGTCAGAAATTTCTGATGGATTTTCGTTCCTTCGGAAATTGCCAACGGTTTCCTTTCTGTCGAGATTACCTACAGTTTCGTTGGAAAATTTCTATCACAAATGGGCATGTTTTATAAATCGAAAATGAGTTTTTGTTCTTTTCTTTTTTTTTTTAGCATATCCATCCCAATCCATATCCGCCACGTGATCTTTGGTAGATCAAAAAATCCAATCCAATACAATCCATTTCACTGATTCGTAGATCGACAATTTTTTTTTCTATGAAGACTAGAAATCTATCAATCGTGTTCAATGTAGAATGAAGTTTTTTTTCCTTCCCCTATCATTTTTCCCATTTGTCGTCATTGGAGTGTGATGGGTTTGTTTTGAGGTGGGTTAGGATGGATAAATTTCTTATTTTCTATTATTCTTTTTTTATTATTTTTTATTTAAAGAATTAAGAGTATAATGGTAATTTTAATAGGGTTAACAGTCGATATTGAAAGGTTGGGTATGGAAAGTGTTATTCAAAACATAATGTGACAGTAAATGAAAGGTTAAGGATGAAGACAAAATTGTATAAAATTTGAAAGGTTGGGGACCTAAAGCGTCAAGGGTATAATTATCATTTTAACAAGGGCTAAGAATAAAAATTGAAAGGTTGTGAACAAAAAGTGATAATGGAAACATAGTATGACGATAAATGAAAGGTTGGGTCCTAGTAAACTAACAAAGAATAAGGATAAAATCGACAAAAAATTTGAAAGGTTAGAGACCTAGAGTGGAAATCACCTTTAAAAAAAATCCACTATGGTATTTTATTTCTTTTCCATTTAATTTGTTTTATTTTAATATAGACATAAAATTTGATGCATTATTTTCTTGTCCATAATGTACAAATAAAGAAGCCCATTATGTAGCAGAGGTTTAAGGATGAGTTGGAAGTGTTTTCAACTTATTTTCACGTCACATAATTTATTGTTATTAGTCATATAGTGCAGTGGTCCGCAATGTACAAATGTGGAGGTGGTTTAAGGATGAAGTTGGATGTGTTTTCACCTTCTTTTCAAGTGATATTATTTATTATTATCATTTTTGTCAAATGGTGTAGTGGTCCATGATCTATAAACGCAGTTTATCATTACTGTCATGTACGTGATATAATTTATTATTATCATTGTTGTCATATAGTGTAGTGGTCCATGATCTATAAACGCAGTTTGCGTAGAGGAATCTTTCCCATTTATGTACTAGGTTATCAACAGAGTTGAAGTTGTTTTCAACTTATTTTCACGTCATATAATTTATTAGTAGTATTATTATTGCCAACCCTTTTGCATAGATATATAGTTTTTCAAAATTTCATTTTCGTCAAACTAATTGAAGTGGTAAGACAAAATTCAGTATACTGTAGTATAGAACAATGAGGCACCTACATGCGTATTCTTGGTCCCATTTTAGGACTCTTAAACTCGTAGTGTGGATTGCTAATCGGTCTAGAGTACCCTATTAAGATATTTTTTGAGTACCAGATATTTTCTTGTAATGGTCTACGGTGTATAAATAGAGAGAAAGATTTCAAAGTATGTCCTAGTTAATTAAGGATGAATGTAGAATGTGTTTTCAATTTATTTTCACGTCGTATAATTTATTATTGTTGTTGTGGTCATCGCCGTTGTCATATAATGAGGTGGTCCATGATGTACAAATTCACCCTTCGTCCAATGGATACATCAATGTATTAGCATCACCAATTGTGTCAATAAAGAAAGTTTCTTGTCCTCAGTGGATTGCATTATTGTAGTTTATATTGCACGTTTTTTCTTCCAGTTTGATAGATGGTAAAATATGTTGAAATGGACAACTTCACAACTATATTTCTAAAACCAGTATATTTCCACCTTCGAAGAAATCTTTCGTTCATTTGAAAATACCTTCAAAATCACTCTCACTAAAATCTAAGACGGCCTTCATTTTACGAGATGTTAGTTTATTGTCATGTATTTTAATTGGTTGTAATCAATTTGTAGCACTTGGTAGTCTGGTCGCATCCAAAAATGGGTACAAAGTAACTTTGCCATCGTAATGCAAAGTTATAATATATTTTTTTTGCATCGAAAACACCCTTTAAGGAAAAAAGGCCTCTTATATTTAAAATGTGTTAGTTATTTCTAAATTAATTAAAAACAAGACGTTAAAATTCATAATTATTAATCTAAGGTGTAGCATGTGCTGCATATAAGTTGATTTGTAAAATAATGTGTGGCTTTTAAAATTGTGACAGGTAATATTAGTTAGGCTAAAATCATTATTAGTAAAAAAAAAAAATTAAAAGTCAAAAAAGAGAAAAACAGAAGGACTTAGAAGATAAAAAGTCAAGCATTATAATTTTTTGGTTAAATTAATTAACTGATTATGAATATTGGTAGTAATAAAAAATTAAATTAATTAGATGGTAGATGGGGATATTAATGTAAAGTTATAAAATGAAATAAGGGCAAAAGGGGAGATCAATATTTGGGTTTTCAGAAAAAAAAAAGAAAGAAAAAAAGAAAAATTTAGGAGTAAAAAAGAGAACCAAAAGTCTTACATTGATTCACTCTTTTATATATAGTGTGAATAATGTGACGTAATGATTTCTTTATTACCTAAAATTAAGCTAGTATTTTGGATAGATAGCCCAGGTACTTTGCCACAATCGACGGAATGATACTCACTTTTGTCTTTACAAGAAATACGTACGTGCATTGCACGTCTTATATATAACGGGAATTTTGTAATAGTAGTAGTGTTTTGAACGTTATTTTGGGGGCGGGGGGTGCAATTGATAAAAGTACAAAGAGAGATTGATACAAGTGAGAGGAGAGTGACCTCTACTACAGTAAATTGACAAATAGATTGTTAACTGAATTAAAAACATCAAGTATGTCAAATAATAAGAAAATTAATTTGAGATTACATTCCATTATTTCTATTCAAATTCTTCCATTTCCAAAGTGATTAACATATAATATATATATACACGTAAATATGTATTTAAGTATTAATCTAAGTTGTAGCATGTGCTGCATGTAAATTGATTTGTAAAATAATGTGTAGCTTTAGATAATTTATTAGTTAGGTTAGAATCATTATTAGTAAAATAAACAAATAAATAAATATATTCCCAAACATGTGAAAGTAAAAAAGGCAAATTGGGAAGGACTTGGAAGCTAAAAAGTCAAGCATTAATAATTTTTTTTTGTTATATTATTTAATTTTTTGAATATTAGTGGTAATAAATAAAAATTAACTTAATTAAACGTTACTCCCTCCGTCCCAGAAAGACATTTTCATTTTTTACATAAATTAAAAAAATATCATTTAATGCTACTGAAAATGTGTAATTTAACAATACATATCTCTTAATATACTCTTTGATTTTATTTAATATTTTACTTTAGTTGTTCCTGGTTATTGATTATTATGCACAATAATTGAGAGTATATTATAAAACTAAAAAATCAACTTAGGAGATGGGAATATAATTTGAGATAGATAAAAAAAAAAGAAATATTTTTTGGGACACAGGAAGTAGATGGGGATATTAATGAAAAGTTATCAAATGAAATTAGGGCAAGAGGGGAATATTTGAATACTATGTATTGTTTGAAACCTTTGCTAATGAAAGTTAATCCCATTGCTTTTGAAAAAAAATTCCTCCCCATTCTAAGGGAAGGATAAATTGGGTTTTCAAAAAAAAAAAAAAAAAAAAAAATTTAGGGGTCAGAAAGAAAATCAAAAGTTTTACATTGATTTACTCTGTGGCTATACTGACACTTTACTTTTTACAAATTGCATCACAGCACAACTTCATTCAATTTCCTTAACTTTTCAAATTTTTACATTCGTTAATTAATTTCGCTGATATTTTTTAATTTTTATGTTTTATTAACTATATGATATCTTCTATCGTATAATATTTTGATTTCAAAAAGTTCATTGTTAGAACTTTTCAAGTGTTGTTAATAACTACAAAAGTAATATGTCTATCCAATTGAACTACAAATTTTGCAAGATTCAAAGTAGAAAAACAAAAATTTTTGAACACATACCCATTATTAAGAATGCTAGTTATGTTTACTTAAAAAAAAAAAGGCGGAATGCTAGCTATGTTGACATGCGTTGTACATTGTCTGGCGCAATAAGTGTATTTGTCATATATAAATTTATATAAATAAAATATGTTCGAGATATGAAAGTCTTTTTTATTTTATGAATATATAGACAATTTTATTTTATTTTTTTTAACTTTAGACATTTTTCAATTAAAATTGTTATATTTTTCTAAATGAAAATTAACCTTAGAATGTCAAAACACGTATAGTTTGGTGGCATTCAGGTGACTTTCCATACCCTAAAATCAGGCTTATATTTTCCTTTCCTATAATTCCTTTGTAATCTCAAAAAAATTAAAAAAAAAAAATATATGAGCGTTAGAACTCTAAAGGAACCTATTGGCATTTGTGTAGTTTTGAACATAATCTTTCAGAAAACCAAAAACATTTTTTGTCCATTCTATCACGTGAATTCAAATACCTCTATAAACATAGAGTTCTCATTCCCTTTTTTTCTATTTATAACTTTAAGGATGCAAGAAGAAAATAATCCTTAATAAGGAAATTAAGAAAGATAGAGAGCAGAAACTTGAAAAAATATGATTGTAGGTTCATATCTATAAGATAAACATGGCTCCAATTTGTCAAACAGAACTACTGATAGCGACATCCGAGATTTTTTATGCTAATAAAGTCATTTGTGTAATTTTTTATATTTTATTTTAAAGCAAACTTTGATTAAGAGCTAGTAGGCAGATTAAGATTTCCCAATTTGTTCGATTTGTTTGCAGCCTGAATATATATCGACTTATAGTGATTTAAAATTAATATTTCAAACTAATTAATATTAATTTTATAACCATTTTAAAATATGTATAGTGAAAGATAACATGGATTTCAACCTTTTTATCTTATCGTGGATGATCTTTTATAAATAACACAAAAGTTATGTTAGTTTTTTGGGTAAATATCAAGGGAATACTAATCAATAAATTTTTTATTTTAGTATGACTTTTTTTTTTTTGTAAAACCTTTTGGGATCTTATTTTCAACGTTAAAAAAAAATAGTACAAAAAAATCAGTATCTTTATGTTGGATTTAGTTTAAAAAAAAAATACAATTAAAATGCTTTAAGACATTACTAATACATAAATTCACAAGAAAGTAACCAATAAACTAATCACTTATTAAATTGAAAAAGTACAAAAAAAACAATGCAATTAACATATTTGAAAACATTTAATTAGATGAACAAAATGAGCATTAAGAACCAAAGTTGGAGGTAAAATTTGGGTTGGGCAAAATAACCATAATCAATTGAACTAAACCAAAACTGAGAGGTTTGATCTGGTTTGGTTCGGTTTTTCTAAGCTTTAAAACGGTTATGGTTATTAAAATGAATAGCCATTTGGTTTTGGTTTGGTCATAATTTTCATTCCAAAACCAATAACCAAACCATAACCAAGCTAAATCATTTGATTTCGAATTTATTAACTTAATTCTTAATTTAAATACCTAAAGTTAAAAGAGTAAGCTTGTCAAAAAAATCTAAATTTCCATTAAAATCATGAAACTTAAACCTTAAAGTATAGTTGCTGCTCGTACGAGGTACATACTTTTCTACTTTTACCTTTAGCCGATAGCATCATCAAACAATATTTTATAATATTCTATATAACTATAACCAAACAAACCAAACCAAACCAAACCAAAACCGAACGGTTTGGTTTTAATATTACAAAATAACCAAATGGTTATTTTCTCAGAAAATTATCAGTTTCGATTTAGTTTGGTTATCTTAAAACCACGGCCAAGCCAAACTACGCCTAGGCCTAAGTAAAATAGTATGTGAATATTTCACATACGTTCCTCCTTAGAGCACAGACACAAATTTAGAATAATAAAATAATTAATTTTGGACCATTTGGTTCCTATCTTATTCATAATATTTAAAAATATTTGCCAATGAGGCCTTAGCCCATTTGGTTAGGGAGCTAAGATTGAGGCTCTGAAACCTAGAAGTCCTAGGTTTGATTCTCCTCATATGAGGTTAGTCTATATTTTATATGTAGTTTGTAGTGTCCTGCATAAATGAGTTTAAATTTTTTATAGTCCCTGTATAGGGTTTGTATTATTGATTTCTATGCACTGTATTTCAAAATAATATATATCTATATGCACATTAATGTCATGATGCGGATTGTAATTATACTTCAAAAAAATATTTAAAAATATTTAAATTTACAGTATGATTATGCAAGAAAAATGTTTATAATCATTTCTGATTTTCTATAAATTATTATTTAAACAATATACTTCTAAAATATTACTTTGAAGAGATGCTTATACTTGCTTTGTATTTATTATATTATATTATTATTATCACCATTTTAATCATGAAATTGAATTAAAATTAACCACAATAAACACCAAATAATATTTATAGATTTGAAAATTAAATAATAAGACTAATTGAAATTAAGGAATTGAACAATGTTAAGTAAAAAGTAATTAGAATAGAATTTGATATTAAATCAAATAGCTAGGAGTTACAATTTATCACGCTAATTGTTTTGAGAGGCGGTTTTGGGACAATAATTACAATTGTAATTTTAATTTCAAAACTTTTTATTTAAATAATTTTTAAAATTAAAATTAATCACAAAGAGTAATGTTCATATTGAATTGAAAATAAACACAACACTAAATATTAATCTTGATATTGGAATTAAATAGTACGCTAAAAATTACTAAATAATTATTTTGTGCTGTTGCTAAAGAAAAATATGTTTCTTGAGAAATTATTTATGCTAAACTAAAATAATTAAATAATTATTTGTGTTTATTCCAAATAGTTTTTCATTGTTTTGGATCGTAAATATTAAGTTTCATATTATTTTAGATTCTTTATAAGTTTTTTAGACATGTAATAACTAGAAGTATTAGCTTGGAGGATAATATATGTTAGCTTAATTAATTAATTTGTATTCAATATTATAATTAATGGATTGTTATAATAAATGAGGAGTAATAAGAAGCAAGGGCATACAAGGAATTAAAATAAAAAAGTAGTAATAAAGGTGAAATCCAAATATTTTGTAACAATTTTACTTTCTATATATTAGTGATGAGTTGATAATTAAATGAAAAACTCAGGAAAAATATGGCAAATGTGACTTAAATATTAAAAATAATAACGAATGATTCTTCATTCTAATGAAATTGTGGTGTGGATACCAAAATATGGTGTACATATATTTTCCATTTACTCTTATATACAGAGCGATGATTACCTGCAAAATTTATGAACAAACTATAAATATCAACTTAATTATACACCTTGATGTCTAAAAAATTAAATAATCGTAAGAGACGCATTAATAAAATATCCATAATTTAAATAAAATAGAAAGGCAAATACCACGGTTTTATTAGATGGCTTATATGTTGTGTGCGTTGTGCTGTCAAGCAAAAAAAAAAATGGAAAGGCAAATAAAATTGAATGCATAAGAGGAAAATGTAAATACCATTAATTAGCAACCGCCCGCATGGCCAAGCCCATTAATTATGTATGAAATTGATTAGAATAATGTTATGTAACACCGGCAGTACTTGATACTAGTTTAGGTGATAGCCAATGTGATATTAAATGATAAGTAAAATTAAATACATAACTAAAAGATTCAATTGATTTAACTTATCATTAATTAGTACTGTCTTGAAATGGTGCCAAGCGCCTATGATGTTAAATAATACTACTCGATTGATTAAGAGGTCTTAGGTTTCCCACACCCTAGGTTTAGGACATAGGACGTATTAATTAAAGTATTAGAAATTAAAAAGGCAAAAATAAAAAAAAATCCCCAAGGCAAAAAAAAAAATTGAAGTCAAAAAGGAAAAAGGTATATACCATTAGTTATACACCATTGCACAGTAGTGTTGATTAATTACGTATAGAATGTAGAGGAAGTAGTTTCCTCTATGAAATCTACCATACTCTAGATTTTCTTGTAACCAAAAAATGTAAGAGAATGGATCAAAATCCTTAAAACAATGTGGAGTTTTACCTATCAAACCCTTAGGGCATGTTCTCTTTATTGTTTTGAGACCATTTTTAGCTTTCAGTTTTTTCAAGCACTAGAAACGCGTTTACTTTCATATTTTTAAAAACGAATTTTGAAAAACAAGAAATGTTTTTATAAAGAAAATAGAAAATGATAAAAAGTCATTTTAAGAGTTTTTAAACAAAACGAGTACTTAATCGAAAATAAGGAAAACGCTTTGTTTTGAGAATTCCAATTTCTCTATCCTCTAATTTTACAACCCTTGGTCCCCCTCCTCTATTTTCTCAATCCTTTAATTTTATTCATGTGTCTTATACTTTTGAAGTTAGTTTATTTATTATTATTTTTTATTTTCTTTTTCCTTATAACCAACTATCTCAAGCTTTCATAGTTTAATTTTGTAACGATACATTAGAACAAAATAATTTTTTTAACGAAAGAACAAAATAATTTAATTTGCTTAACAACCAAATAAATTCTCAAAATGTCAAAAACAACATATTTTCCAATTTTAGGTTTCTTAAAATAGTTTTTCGAAATGACAGAGTAAATGTATTTTCAAACATCTGAAAATAAGCACTCAAAATAGAAAATTGAAAATGGATTGAAAACTGAAAAATAGAAAACTAAACCACGAAACCATAATGTTGTGATTCTTCTCTATTATTATTATTACTACTACTAGTTATATTACTACTACTACTGCTATTATTATTACTATTACTACTTTGTTCTGTTTTATAGTTTTGTGAAGGTTGATCTTGCGCCGTGAATAGGGAAATCTCGGTATATTAATCCACTCATGAAATGTCACACGTATTTTCCCAACATCACCAGGAAATATATTCCATGCCAATAAATTTGTACACTTGGGGATAATAATGCAGAGGACTCTTTTATTCAATGAAATACTTAATGTACTGGCGTGTCGCCAATTGGGTTAGTAAAGTTTATTATCATTTCTGGATTGCATTATTTATGTTAATATTTCAAGTTTTTCTTCCAATATGATAGATTTTTCTGCCAATATCAATAAAATATTTCTAAAACCTAGTTATATTCTACCTTTTATAGATCTTACCACTAAAATCTAAATTATTCTCTAGAAGGAAAAACTTTAGGCAACAATATATATAGAAAAGATGGAATTCAATATAATATATAGAACATTAATTTTTTTAATAGAATATATTGAACATTAGTTAATAATAATATAAATAGTAATATTAATAATAATAAAATTTTTATATAAAATATAATTAAGCGTTAACTGAAGTAGAATAAAGTAGAACTAGCCAAACCACCTGTGCGTTGCACAAGTAAAAAAATTTGCTAAAATGTATTATTAAACATATAGTTAAACATAAATCAGTAATATTTTGACCTTGTAGAAAATATAAAAAGACAAATATACATTAATTAAATCGATAGGCTTAGTAATAATAAAATTCATGATCGTTTAAAAGACAATATACATTCTTATATATAATCTTTCATACATATATACAATAATAGAAAAAATATCTGTTACCCGCCTCATTTTAAAAAACCCTAATAAAACTAAGAAATTTCAAAAAATATATATAAAATGCATTAAAAAATTCAAATAACATTAAACTCACCAATACACATGGTAGATGTAGTGGATTAATGAATTATAATATATTAGAGCTTGTTTTAGAATTGTCATTACAAATTTTTTATTTTAATTTATTAGTGAAACAGATTAACAAACAAAACAAATGGGTAAAATACTTAGTATCGTTCTATTTGTGTTTCTGTTGTCTGTTTTCATTCTGAAGAATATTTTCTGTTTTCTGATTTCATTCCCCGTTTTCTAATTTGCTAAAAACGCGTTCTGTTTGTGTTGTCTGAAGATTGATTTCAGAATAGAAAACTAAAAAATTCGTTCTGTTTGACATTTTCTAAAAAAATTTTGTTTAGAAAACATACTATGTAAATATAACTCTACATCTATTTCCATAGTGACTAGTATATGCACCCGTCTGATGCACTGGTAGACAACACGCAAAGATCTTACTGGTAATAGAAATACGAATAACCATCATATGTACATTTCAATGCAAATTGTGAAGTTGTACCAACTCAAGTATGTACTCAAGTATAGTGAAGGTATCCAAAATTATACTTGTCAAAATAGTCCAAATCACTCAAATTAAAATAGGAATTACTTGATAATATAATACAACTAATCAATTTACAATGCACGATTGCATAAAATCCTCTATTTTCATCCATCTGTGTCCACAATTTTGTTTGTGCTTCGTAACATGAGTTAATATAGTCACAGCTAATAGAAGTAAAGGTGCAAATAAAATAATTATAAGCTATGGGATGCTGTGTTTATCTATAATGCACAAAAAAATTAATGATACAAATTATATAAGACCATTGCCAACTATGAACCTATCTATTACGGCTGTAACAACGTTTTTGTATTTAACAACCTTTAACATACAATCAACATATTCAGAGAAGTAGAAAAAATTTATATAGCATAATGACACTCAATGTAAGCACCGACGTTACATAAGACTATTAAACACATCAACTATAAAATTAATTAGAAAGTAAAAGCAAAAATTAAAAAATAATGACTTCAATTAAAGATAGAGCATATTGTTAAATATCAAATTTCATTGATTATTATAATATTATGCATATCAAAATTAATAAGAAATGAAAACACACCATTCACGTTTATGATCACAAAGCACAACAGATAATAAACCAATATTGGTGAGATAATTATCAAAATAAAAAAAGATAGAATAGATTGTTAAATATCAAATTTCATTGATTATCATAATATTATGCATATCAAAATCAATGAGAAATGAAAACACAACATGCACGTTTATGATCACAAAGCACAACAGATAATAAATCAAAATTGGTGAGATAATTATCAAGCTAGAATATCAACAAAATAAAATCGAAAAGCTAAAAAAGAAAAGAAAAGAATCTTGTTAGAGACAGAGTTCACACTTGTCTTCATGTTGAAACTATATAGTACATTAAATTTAAAGAAATCCAACCAGTAATGCTTGGCCTAAGGGTCGAACCCATTGCTCTATATCGAGCCATTGTTTTTATAGGAATTGCATGATTTAACTTGGTCAATTCATCTTCTTTCATAAAAGGTCCAGGAAAAAATTTGCTCCTTTAAGAAAATTAATAGAGCGTATATCAAATTGACCAGTCAACCACTACACCATTAAGATCAATCAAAGAAATGTGAAGGTTAAGTTATTATCAAATGACAGACAAATCACATAATTGCAAAATTTAAAAAAAAAAAAGAACTTTTATCAGCCGCTCTCATATGTTCTATATCATCTTCTCTATTAATGTGTCAATCAAAGAATAGCGTGAATTTTTTAATTTAATCCATCAACATTTCAACAAACAAACCATTAATCTTCAACCACATACATGATAATATAATATAAATTACTAAATGGTAATTTAATATATTGTGTCTATTAAAATTTCAAAAAAAAAAAATGTTAAGTGAAGAGACAAAAATAAAATTTCATAGATGATAAAAAAAACTAACTTAATAATGTACATAGTCAGTTGCACATAGTGCACATAGTCATACTTTCGCCTTAGCCATCACATAGAAAGTCTTCATTCATGTAGTATTCATTCAATTTTAGAGTAGCCTACCATAACAGGCAAGAAAAGACTAAATTTATCAGAAAACATATATATCACGTGAAGGGAGCTTTAGATGAGAAAAAGGAACGGTAATTTATTGATTAATGTTTGATTTGAGTAAAAGAGATTGCAATTAAATTAATGAAAATTGATGCATGGGTTTCTGAAAAAATTTGCTAAATAAAAAATTCACCTTTAAACTTTTTCCGTGCTATATATGGTAACTACAGATCAACATAGAGAATTAGCAAAAATCATGGGTCGAAGAAGCCAGATGTGTTCATACAAAAATTAAGATTTGTTTCTTCCAATACCATATTATCATTAATATAAATAAATTCCGAAATAAGGGGAGAAAAACTAAAATAATCAATTTTCTTAATAAAATTTAGTTGAGTATTCATTTGGGCTCTATTTAAGGATAATAGAGGATAAAACACGTATTCTTTTTGTAAAGATCATAATTAATTACAATCTACAGTCAATTAAAAATTTTGAAAGCAAAATTGGTTTTCAAACCTTTTTCGTGCCATAGATGATAACTACATGTCAACATAAGAAATTAGAGGTAATAAAGGGACATATGTGTTCATGCAAAAATTGAGATTTTTTTCTTCTAATACCATATTATTATTAACATAAATAAATTTCAAAATAATGAAAACGTGATGGAGAAAAACTAAAATAAGCAATTTCCTTAATAAGTAGAAATGTAGTTAATATCTATATAGACTCAATTTAAGGCTAGTAAAGGAAAAAAACGCGTTTCTATTTTAGCTAAGTACGAAATAGGATAAAATTGGCTGAAATGACCAAAATGGGTACAGATGATGTCATGCTGATGTAAGTTAAAAAATGGCGGAAAATAGAAGGATTCACTACTCTTGATTTAGAATATATAATAGATTTGTAATATATTGCTTATATTACCTTCTATTTAAAATTTAAATACGTTGGACAAAATACATACTCTCATTATATATCAAATATGCTATAAATTTTTAACCTTACCAATAAATATACTCGAGATGTATTATTATATATCACATTTGCCGACATTCAAGAAATATAAATATAAGTTTTGTCTCGTAGAGAAGGCATATATATAGCAATAGTTCCACATAATTAAAATAATCACATATAGAGTTTAGACTCTAACAAAATCAAACAGCAAAGTCACAATGTCCATGTTGATAAATATTAAATCCATGTAAATGAAATAACAGTGTCACATATATTTTATGGCAGACCAAAGGAATTTACAAAGTCATCCTCTCCCTCTTGAGTACTCAATCCATATTTGAGTAGCAATCTCATTGCATATTTGAGCCATTTGAGCTGTTTAACTACAGTTAACTTGTATCGGTTCAGAAGCTTGACTTGGTTCAAACTCATCATCAAGAATCATATTCTCTGTGAACAACTGGTCTAATGTATTCTCCCGGTGTATGAAGTTGTATATTGTGCAACAAGCAACTAGGATATGTCTTTGCCTTATTAGGGGAAAATTACTAATGAACTTCAAGATCGGAAACCTGGCCTTCAATACACCAATGCTCCACTCTATTATGTTACGACACGAAGAGTGTCTAAAGTTAAATAACTCTTCCTTTCCCCGCAAACGGCCTCTCCCAGCATAATCACATAAGTGATATCGGCGTCCTCTATAGGGGACAAGAAAAGCAGGTATGTTTGGATAACTAGCATCAACTAGGTACCATTCATCTACAGAAGGAAATAATTTTAGTCAACCATTCCTAGTGTATATTCACTATATATATGTACACACACACACACATGTTTCCACCCATCTTGTCTACTAAACATATATAACTACCGGCCAGGTAAGCAATGTATAGGGGAAAGCAAGAGCTCCGAATGTGACAACTCTTTTATGAATAATTCACAACTCACAGTTCACAATTCATTTACACATCTCTAGTCTTTTTTAGCCCAAAGGAAGCAAAACAGGAAATAAAAAAGGGCGAAAAAAGTAACAGCAAGCTAAACCGAAGCCTAACAAATAAAAGGGGAAAAAAGAGCAACAAATAGAAAGAAAAAAATCACAATCCACAACTCACAATTCATTTACACATATGGTTGTCTTTTTAGCCCATACAAAGAAAAAAGGGTAAATAAAATTGGGGAAAAAAAACTAAACTAACCTATACCAAAGACCAACAAAAAAGGAAAAAAAAGATAGCAACAAATAGAAAGGATAAACTCACAAATCACAACTCACAATTCGTATACACAATGAGAAACTATAAATTCACCACTATTTGATCAATGCACCTTACTCTTATAAGATATAAGTAGAATATCAATACGATTCAGTTTTGTATTTACAAGATATATGAACAAAAACACAATAAGCAATAGATAAATAATAATTGAATGATTAGTTCATTCTAAATTATTGATTTTCTGATATTTATTGTCTCTCTTTGTTTGTTAATGTGACTTTATATTGCCTAATGATATTTGGTTGTAATAATAAGATCAACTAGTCTTTACTAATCATTTCATAATTCAAGTTTTAGTATTATTGATTATTAAATTAAAATTTCAATATACATAAGATAAAGTCACAAAAAAAAAAAAAAACGAAGTTTCCATTGTTTGATATTATTTTGTGACTCGTTGGAGTTATGACGTGTTTCTTGTCGTCTTGTCTAACAATTAAGTAACTCATTTAATAAATTCAACAATATTAGATCAATGCACCTTACTCTTATAAGATATTATTAAATGACTAGTTCATTCTAAATTATTGATTTTGTGATATTTATTGCCACTGTTTGTTTGTTAATGTGACTATTTTTGCCTAAAGATGTTTGGTTGTAATAATAAGAAAAGAATAAAGACGCATTGGATTTGGCCTTCTGTATTTTTTAAGCTGTAGATTCAATGGAGAATTTTAACGACTTTTTTAAATTGATGACCTTTGTAGATTTCAAGGAACTTTAATGAAGCGGACTTGTTGGGAATGCAACAAAGTCTTTTGTACTAAATCTTTTACAATTTTCTAGACCTCTATACCTTTCAAGTCTTTTAAAATTGATTTAGATTTTCATTTTTTCGGGGGAAAAACTTGTAAACAAATGCAATATTAGGATGGAAAACTTTTTATAATGAAGTGAAAGCTCCATAAATAAACATTTAAACAAATACAAAGGTCAAATATATGTTTTTTATTGAAATAATTTTTAATTAAAAGTGAATGTATGCTTTTGAAAGTGTAAAATTAGTAGTACATGCAAGAAAAAGAATTACTCTGTTACTAATTAGAAATAAAGCCAACAATATCACAAAAAATGAAAAATGTCACCCCCACCAAAAAAAAAAAAAAAAAAGAAAACAGAGAATTTATATGCCACTACTAGTAAAATAGTCGTTTATCTCCATAACAATTAAAATAGAGAGCAAGAAAAATAAATAATGCAAAACAACTCATTATTATTTGAGCTAGTAGAGGAAATTGAGTGAAGGAACCTAAAGTGAGTTGAGATAGAAAAGTATTTGAAAGAAAATAAAAGAGATGGTTGTTTTAAATTATTTAAGAAACTTTTCAAACGCTCATGGGTGCACGTGAAATTTCTGAGGATGTTTTTCTTTATATTTTTTCACAACAAATAATGTCCTATGACTAGTGAGATCCCAAAAGTCTTCATTAATTTGAAGTGTAATTAGCATGGTTAGTATTGTTTCTTTTAGCATAGTCCTAAATGCAGAAATTTTGGTGAAGTCCCCAACACTTATATCGGTCGGTTTTTTAGGTCTTTTTGGATAGAAAAATTAAAAAATGGATGTTAAATCTTATCCGTTGTTTGGTGGCCAAATTCATTAACTACAATTTTTTTCCTAATCAAATGAAAAAGTGTCAAACATTTTAATATTTAAAAGTTAAATCATAACAAATTAAAATTAAGGCCACTTTTTCAATGAGCTTTTCTTTGACAATGTCATCGTTCGGCAAGTGCTTTATTTGGAAACTGCTTCAAGTTTATTTTATAAATTGCTATAGGAGAAAGATAACACTATGAGGGAAAATTGTCACCAAAGTGTCCTCATTTATATTTTTAATTTATTATATTTTCATATTTTATTGGTTGAATATGATTTTATTTAATGGACATCAAAGTCTTTCCAGTAGGCTTGGCTACCAAATATGGATGAAACTTCAATGATTACGCTGATATTTTCCATCCAAAAGGACTCATGGCATCAATTCTGGGAGTAAAACAGCCTCCTTACAAGAAAAACATATGCTAGCTAAGTATTGAATATCAATCCAAGAATAATATCTTCAAAACAGAAAAATGACAGTTTATATGCGTCTCAATCAAAGAATTACCCAAAAAACAAGGCCACAAAACACATTCTCCCTCTACATTAGGGCTGTTCGTCGGAAAATTTACCTGGCCGAATGTGTCTCGCCAGAAGCTGTTGCAGCGCCTATTGTTGGACGGATGCTGCTGCTACTCGGCTTCTTCGAGCGAACGGCCGGTTGCTGTTGGGCACCGGCGAGAGTCACAACAGAAAAAAAAGAAATAAAAAACATGGAAGAGACAGAGAGATTAATTCTGACAATGGTTGAACCGAGCTTGGGAGTTAGGGCAAAGAGATAAAACCAAAGACCTACCTTACAAGAGCCGCGGATGGGCGGCGGCGATGGGGGTTGGGAGGAGAGACAAACCCTAGGTGAGATAACAAAGTGAGAGAGTGAGGGAGGACGAAGCAGAAGGGGGGAGGTTTAGGTAAAAGGCTTTGCGTTCACATTGAGAATTGCACAATAGCGCGTTTTGGGCTTCTCTTGTGTTTTGAGCTGAAAACATTGAGAACGACTTTTTTCTGTTCTCGGTTTTCTTCATTAATTTGGCAATCCGTTTTCGTGAAAACATTCTCCAAAACAGTCAATAGAACGCATTTTCTTCGTTCTGACAGAATAGAAACAGAAAACACTTTGAAAACGACAAACAAAACAGACCCTTAAGGTTTAGTTGTTAAACTCAATGATCACAGGTCAAGTTTTCTTTGAGTTCTTTCACAAAAATTTTTGTTAAAAAGAAAAAAACAGTTACAATAAAATTCACCAAATAAAAAAGGTGAGAAAATCGCGGTATATATATAAAAGGTACTGAGACTTAAGTGTATTACTTAATATATAGATAACTTACTGTTAACAAAATATAGAAAGATTAGCTGAGAGAGAATAACTGTTTTTATTAATTATTATTAAAATCACAAGAGTAGAAAGGATATGTAATTACACATAATAAATTGAATGCATGCTTGTCATGTCAAAGAAAAACTTGTCTTGTACTGTAGTGGGCCATGATCTAGAAAGGTGGAGGAATCTTTCATTGAATGAATGCTTTCCAATGCAGCATCATGAATAAATCCAAATAATCCAAAACAATGTCCATAACTTTATATTGCACGTTTTTCTTTCAGTATGATAGATTTTTCTATCAATATCGATATGAAATAAAAAATTTCATAGAGGACATTTATAGCTCCCCTTCTCGTCTGTCTATATATACCGCCTACACAAATACATTCATAACCACATTAAAGGACATATAAATTCCAACTTTCTACATATTCATTCATCAAATTAAGCAAATGGTATGAAACTATATCTCTAGTATATATTTTCATCACGCTCGTGCTTAAAACTGATCTCCGGCCATACTTCTGATAAGATAATCCCGTCAGATGTATATACGGCGGGAGATCAACGAACAACCTACATATGGGTTGATCCACTGCTAATAAATACCTTTCATATTTTGATGATGATTATTAATTGGTTTGTGCTAGGCATCCTCTGAAGGAGTCATTTCATTTGGACCATGGGGAGGTTTAGGTGGCGAACACTGGAGTTACACGGCGAGCCTTGGGATAACTGAGATAGTTCTCCGTGTAGAAGGAAATATCAAGTCCATTTCCTTCAAAGATGACAGTGGCCAGGTTTCTGGGACATTCGGTGGTAGGGGCAACGACCCTAATGATAGGGGTGAACAAAAAAAGGTGACTTAGCTATATATATTTATAGTTGATGGATTAACGGCGAAAATTTTACTGCGTGTTGCATTTTGAAAAAAAAAAATTATAATTAATCAATAGATCAGCAACACTGCAGTTGGATATTTTACTAAGCATACCTTGTATTTTATGCATTGTGTATGTACAGGTTAATATCCAATGGCCTTCTGAGTATTTGAAATCTATAAGCGGAACTTATGGAAGATACAAAGGACTAACAGTAATCACTTCCCTGACATTCATTACAAATCTCACTACATATGGACCTTTTGGAACGGCTTCTTCTCCAGATACAAATATCTCTATCCCTATAGAAGATAGCGCCGTGGTTGGATTCCATGGGACATGTGGTGACTACCTTGTTGCACTTGGAATTTTTGTCATACCAGTAAGTTCATTCATTCGACTATATTTTATCAGTAAATTTGGGTAGTAACAACAAATTAAACAACAAATTAATCTTAAATTACTATATGTGACTAATGGTTTTCATGCAGGCAAATTCACTAGGAAGCATTTCGGTTGGGCCGTGGGGTGGTCCAGGTGGAAATCCATTTAGTTTTAGAGTGGGAAGTTGGATAAAAGAGATAATTGTTTATGAAGGAACCAACATAAAGTCCCTCTCCTTTAAAGATGGCAATGGCCATGAGTATGGAAAATTTGGAGGCAATAATCCTAATGACATTGGTGAAGAAAGAAGGGTGAGTATATGTGGCATTTATGGCTTGCATAGGACAAATCAAATGAAGCATTTCTTTTTCTCTTCCTTATTATTTATCTAAGCTAAAGCTTACTATATATATACAATAGTGTTCTATAATGCATTCTATAATGCAATTTATGTTATGTAGATTGAGATTGATGGGAATTTAGAGCATCTAACATCAATAACTGGGACATATGGAAGATATGCTGGACTTGAGGTGATCACATCTCTATCATTCTTAACTAATCTTACCACACATGGACCATTTGGGGCTGCTACTGGCACTTCTTTCTCCGTACCAATTGGACGATCAGTCGTGATTGGATTCCATGGAAGAGCCGGCCACTACCTTGACGCCATTGGCATCTATGCAAAACCTGTAAAATTATTATTATTGCTATTACTTATGATTTTAATTTGTAACTTAGTTTGAATCCTAGTTAAAGCCTGCCCCCACCAGATCGGAAGAGCAACATTCAGTAATAGTTGTTATTGGCAATGATGCAGAGAAGCACAGAAGGAGCTATTTCAATAGGTCTTGGGGAGGCCAAGGTGGGAATCCATGGAGTTATATGTCATATCGAGGTATAAACCAAATAGTCATCAATGTAGGATTAAACATCAAGTCTATATCTTTCCAAGACATAACTGGCTTAGATTCTGGGACATTCGGAGGCAACAACCCTAATGACATTGGAGAAAGGAAAACTGTAAGTATTCCCCCTTGTGGCGTGTTAAGTTTTTGGATAAAAATATTGCTATAGCAAAATGTATATATCTTAGAGAAAATTTTTTGCTCTTTGTATTCTTGAAACGATTTAAATTTTACTGAGATGCTTTTTAACTAAAACCTTGTTTGATTCTCTTTATCAATTCTCTTTATAATTTTACCTACTATTGATTTAACAACTGATTTGATAAGTGCTCATTTATAACCAAAAATTTCAAAATTCTATTAAATCTACACCACTCATTTTACCCCATTATAATTTCTTATTATAAATCAATGCCAATAATGAGAATCAAACAGCCACTAAATTAAGATTTACTTTGATATTTGAAAGAAAAAATTTCTATTAAAAATGGTACTATTTTTTTTTTTGTCTTAAGCTTGCATGCATTAGTCATTTCATCCAAAAAAAAAAAAAAAGGTCTGCCTTACTAGTGATATATACATCAGACGAACTAAGATTTGATTATCCAGTAGCGTCTAATTTTCAAAATAGAAAAATAATTAATTTATTTCAATGTTTACCGAGTGAAGTATTAGATTGGTCCAAATATTTTCTACTAATATTAATATAATGTCCTTTTGTACATATATATATATATATATCTACTCAATTTGAACATATATATTCAAAATTATTGGTAAAGAATTTGAACGTGAAACTATTTAGGAGTATTGTTATATCAGTAAAACAATTATTGAAACAAGCAATAGAAAATTATATGATATTATAGACCCAGCAAACAACAAAGTATTTATGGTTCATAGATAAACTAGTAACAGTTGAAACATATGGCTGACATATTTTGCTTTTAATTTTTTGCAGGTTTTTATTAACTGGCCATCTGAACACCTAACGTCTATAAGTGGGACATATGGAAATTTCGCCTCTTTACTAACGATAACATCGCTGTCATTTACTACAAATAGGGCTACTTATGGACCTTTTGGAACCAATTCTGGAACTTCTTTCTCAATTCCGATAAGAAATAACACGGTAGTTGGATTCCATGGAAGAGCTGGCCACTACATTGATGCCATTGGCATCTTTGTTAGACCAGAGACGACCATCTAAAAGATCCATCCATGGATATAAGTATGTCAATCCTTTCTTTGTTCTTGATGTTGTATGCTCTAAACACTCCTCTGTTTGCAATAACGCATCGATCGATATGAATGTGTTTCTTACTGTTGTTTATGAGGGATGTCATAGCTCTCAGATTTGCTAGTTTTCTTGACATCGATATTACGACTTTGAATAATGAAAACTTTAGCCGTGGTCGAAATCTCCTTAGCAGTGAAATTTTGATTTGCTTTTGAAGTGCCATAATTAATTTGATTTGGTTCATTTTGGATTTGACGAGTCGGCGTGATCATGTGATCTTGTACGTAATAAGAGTGGCTGCAATCATTCTAGGGGTCTCCCTACGACACGATTTGATCGTCACTTAGAATAATCTGGAAAATGCTGAAAGAGTTAAAATGCATATAGATGAGTGCTTGATTCTATCTACTTCACCTTTTTTTCGTTTTGGAAGGTGTCTCAGATGGAACTAGGGGCTTTATATACCAACACGTGGTAACTGACTAACTGGTAACCTGTAAAGCGCGGTGAAACAAAACGTGGTAACCTATAAAGCGCGGTGAAACAAAACGTGGTAACCTATAAAGCGCAGTGAAACAAAAATGTCAAGTTTCAAGTTTAGCAAGTTTAAGTTGGTCGAAGTATAGGTTAAGCAAATCTACGCACGAAAAAGAACAAAACGTGGTAATTGACTAACTGGTAAAGTGACGAGAATAAGCTTTGCAACTAACCGTCGCATAAACGAGATAGACCCGGGTTTTTTTAGAAAATAACTCATAACACTTGCAGCCTCCGAACTTATAGTAATAAGTTTAACAAGTTAAATTACGCAAACTAGTATAGCAATTGCAACATTAATAAAACATGAAAGTGTCGTCAAGCAGCGGTGTTGGAAGCCTAATGCACTAAATTCAAGCCTAACGCACACAGATATATATATATATATATATATCTCCAATTAACCATAATTAATTTGTATATTCACATTGTAAGGAAATTTACGGACAGGGAATGTTTCAAAGCACATCAACAAGAACTACATGTACAAATTATTATAGAATTATAAGAGTAGTAATAACTCAGATTTTGTTCAACAAAATTTTGGACAAGTGAGTCAAAATTATTACAGTAGCAAAAGGCCTATGATCCGTGACCCGGTGCCCAAATTCAAGCAACATTTTTTTCTTTTTTGACAGCAAAATTTTATATTCATTTCATCAAATTTCAGAACCGCTGAACTAATGCACAAAG
The DNA here is from genome assembly GCA_963692815.1 of Nyctanthes arbor-tristis. Classification (NCBI taxonomy): domain Eukaryota; kingdom Viridiplantae; phylum Streptophyta; class Magnoliopsida; order Lamiales; family Oleaceae; genus Nyctanthes; species Nyctanthes arbor-tristis. Next base: position 116,325 of record CAVNYN010286832.1, read on the forward strand.
GTTTACAATCAAACCATTCACTAGATAAGCGAATTTCTAGCGGCAGAGCAAAAAAATAAATATTGGATAATTCAGCATAAGTCTCATAGATCAAAATCAAATAAGGCTAAAAACATTTGGCAACTTACTTCTAAATTCGAAAAGTTCCACTTGTATTGATATACACTGTCCAAGCAATCCAATTGGAGAAAAAAAAAATTAAATTCACCGAAAATGTAATAACTGAACAAGGACTAAGATAGCATGTGAAATCTTCCATTGCTGCTCAAAATTTGAGAACTTAATCAAAAGTTAACCTCTGTGCCAAATGGAAAAACCTATCGCCATAGATCTTCCTGCATATAATGCATAGTACTATTTATCTAAACTGGAGATGACATTTTTATATTGGAGGATTGTTGGATAATCATAATTAATTAATACATCTAGACATCCACCTATTATTATGAAACAAGAAAATACCAACTATGCTGGAGACACTAGATAAATAGTACTATTTTTGATAGTTATTTGTGTCTAGACTGGACTCACAAGATTATACCCTATGCAAAAATTTGGAGATGGCTTAAAAATTATAATGTTGCGATAATTATTCAACCTACGAATTGTTGTCCAACGATCGATATTATATTCAAATTAAATAATTTTGCTAGATTTTCATGCGGTATTTATATGTCTAGATTGGATTTACAAGACTATAGCATATGCAAGAATTTGGACATGGAGTTAAAATTATAATGCTGCATCAATTTTGTGAGATGTGCATGTTAATTCTACAAAAATTTATCGACCTAATTGATGGTACATCTTTGAGAAGCAAATAAGTTCAGGACAAAATGGAAGATCTTCATGATATTGGAAAAATAAAAGTTGCATCCAATATTAGTTGTTGGAGGAAAAGTGAAAGTTCCATGTAATATAGTCATCAAAAAACTAAGACATAAGAAGAATGCTTGTATTGTAGAACACATCATAACCTCAAGAATCAAAATACAAGAAAGATCCACCACGAGAGATTCTACTTGAGGTTGTCAAGTTGATCTGTAGATAATATTACAAGGGTCAAAATAAATAGCTATTCAAAAGCATCAGAGCTGGGATCTATATTGGTCTTAATTAGGGCAGGAAGAGGGCGGTCCTGTTAGCGGCAAATAAAATGGACTTTATCGAACACTAAATTTGAAAAAAAAATAACAAAAATGCAAAGCAAGTTCCAAAATATCAGTATCACATCAAATAAATATGCATATAATATTTCAAAACGTTACATAAATGCATCGCTTCTTGCAATTTTGGAGGAAAAACTGTAATCAACTATTCATAGTCTGCTTTCTCAACCATTTTTTCTTAATGTGCATGGAGAACATTTTCAAACTATTTAATATTTTTTTTTTGACATTATTGACTAGAGATGAGTCCTAATTAACTTGAGTTTGGAAAACATCTTCTATTATTTCAATTTTGGGACTTAGGGAAGACCAATTTTGATAGGTGATTTTGACAAAACGATGCAAATTTGAGATTTTAATAATGTTGTTTTGTCTGATTCCAAATCGAATTCAACAATTGGGTTGGGGCGTTGGCCTTCAATTAAATCAAAGTAAGATATATATTCCGCTTAACATGTGTAGGAATCGAAAAAATTAAAAAAAAAACACGGGTTAATTGACAATTACCTCGATTTATTAGAGAAATACGGTTAAAAGTCTGCACATGAAAAAACAAGCTTGTATTTCTTTGTTATTTATTTGATTGAAGCATTTTACACATTTGAAAAAGTCACATATTTTCTTACTTTCCAATTAAAAAGTTGCATGTAGATATCCCACATTTTCTATCACTAATCTGATTAGAAATTTAAAAAAAAAAATAAACGTAACGTATTTTTTGTTCTCTTCCTCTACATTTTGCATACAAAAACCTTTTTACTCATTTCCAACTCATTTGATAGAATTGTTTAACCCTAACCCAACCCAACTGAACCAGCCAACCTAACCCACGAGAATTAATTCCCTATAGTGCTCTTGTGAGGATTCGAGCTCTAGTTCTAGCGATTGGAAAGAGTAAAGTCCCAACCGCAAAGCTACCATGTCTCTTTGTTAATATATTGCCCCATAATTTATATACTATATGTTCTCTAGTGATTTTGCTAATTGAAAAATATCAAATTTTCTTTTTCAAACATTAGAGCTTTTTTATTAATTGAACTTTTGTTATATATTATTTCATATATGTCATTTATACTCTAAAATCGAATTATAAAATTTTTTGTTATTCAAGAAATTAATAACAGAAAGATCTGTTGGTAATAGTGACAAATGGTTTCCGTTACTATTTAGTAACTGATTGGTAATGAGAAAGTAGCAATAGAAATGATTCTATTACTAAATCACTACTAGAGAAGGAATTAATAATAACAAAATTTTAGTAACGGAAACAATTTGTTACTATTAACAACAGAATGGTAACGTGCTAGTAACGGAATACGCATGGTCACGGAATTAGTAATGGATCATTTCTGTTGCTACTTTTTTATTATCAATCTATTACTGAATAGTAACGGAAATAAATTGTTATGATTAGCAACAGAATAGTAACGTGTTAGTAACGGAGGGCGCACAACCGCAAAATTAGTAATAGAATTTTTCATTACCAATCTGTTACTGAATAGTAACAGAAACAAATTATTACTATTAGCAACAAAATAGTAATGTGCTAATAACAGAGCGGGCATAGCCACGGAACGATATATGCTAGTTTATTTCACACAAAACTTTAGTTAAATTTTAGCATTGTATAGCATAATTATAGAAATAAATGAATTTCAAACATAAACAAGCAGGACACTGGTTATATTAAGAGATGACATGAAATTGAAGCTCCAAAGTTGGAATTTTTAACAATTAATTAATTAGCTAATCGGATTATTAAGAACAACTATGTGCTAGCACAGATAGCATAATAAACGACTCTGAGTTCCATAGATAAATTAAAAGTTAGGAACTTGATTAGAGACGTTGTTCCTTAGAGCATCCACATTATTGTTGTTAAATTTAGTTATCACATAAGTAAAAAGTGCATTTTAAATTGTTGTTAAATACCACGTGTGAAAGTTAAATTTAACAAATATTTAAGTGTCCCAATGGATGTTTAAAAAAAATCACTAAAATTCACCCAAGTCCAAACGAGCACATTCTTGGCAAAAAGTTATTGATCAAAATTTATTAAATAAATAAAAAAGAATTTTTAAAAAAGTTTTAAATTCCAACACAATGTTAAAATTATTGTTAAATTTAACAATAGTGTTAACAACTAGCCAAAAAAGATTCTTTTAACAGCTTCATTAACAACTGCGGTTGGCTATTTTTTTGAGCTGTTAATTAACAATTTTACTAATAATCTAATTTAACATTACCAATGTAGATGCTCTTAATAAGTTGTAATGCATAAAATTGTTGAGTATATAAAATATTTATGAAGATAAATAAAAGAACTTACCAGCGCATCAAGATTGATTTTCTCCAAAAGCCCTATGCGAATCTGAAGAGTGTGTGTGTGTGTTTTATTTATTTATTTATTTATTTATTTATTTATTTATTTATTTATTTATTTATTTTTGGTTGGGTGCTAACCCTGGGAATCTGAAGTAGAGTAAGTTCAATCAATGAGTAATCTTAGAAATAATATTAAAAAAGCAAATAAAAAATAAAAAAGAAACCAACTAATTTTAGAATTTTAAACAATACCAAGTAGTTTTGTTTTAAAATAAAAAAGAGTTTCCAAGTAGTAATATAGCATTAATTTACCCCTAACGAATCTTAAGGGTCTTTCTTTATTTGGTGAAAGCCAATACCCCAACTAAGTTATTCAAAATTAATTGACTTCAACCCACCAAAATCAGCTCCCATAGTCTAATCAATTGAAAATTAATCGATTCAAAATCATCCGTTCGCCTTCAACAAATTATTGTAGCACAGCATCAAATTGAAGCACTCCCAAAATTAATTTGTTTATTGTCCTTTAGGTGTGCTAATTTCTAGTGATATGGTGATATCTTTTGCTATATCCAAGTTGCGTTATTTGAACAAAATGGCATACATAAAGAAAGTTAAATAAAAGTAAACTATAACATGATGTTGTTTTTCAATACATCAAATCATTTTTAGGTACATATGGTAACTATATAGGTTACGTCTCTATTTTGTCAAATTATATATTTTTTTTTTGGGTCCAAATAGATCTATTCTTTGATTTCTGCCGCTAAGATGTGCTAATTAGATGAGGTAATGTTGGGCGAGTCCAGCCCATGATGATACTCAACTTAAATACAAGACATAAGTTGGAGAATGAATTAAGTAATTTGGTTGAATAAAAGTAGAAGCCTTGAGGGACACAAAATCCTAGACCAAATTGGATTTGGTTTGTTTAATATATATATATATATGTGTGTGTGTGTTAATCATGCATGCTGAAAAAGGGAACGAAAAAACGCACGGGCAGAACACGGAAAGAAAAGGCAGCAAAATCATCACAATTCACGCACGAAAATCGAAACGAAATTGAGGAAAATTAAGCCGTTTTCTTGGTTGCTTGGAACGAGTTATTTTGTCATTCGATTTGGTATTCGTCTTCTTCAAGCGGTGATTTCTCCAAGTTAATTCTTAGAACGAGTTATGTGATATTTTTTTCATCTCTTGTTATTGATTATTGGGTTCCGTCTATATTATTAGATGAGTTATTTGTGGTGCCAAGAATATTGTTCTTGACAGTGTTGCGTAATTGTGGTAGTGTGTGATTACCTCTTGATTTAGGGTAATAATCTTGAGAGGATAAACATTGTATTCCCATTATTATTTGGTAATAGTGGAGTTGTCGGTTTGCCCCGTCGATTTTCCCTTCTTATTGGAGAGTTTTACGACGTTAAATAATTCCTTGTGTTATTTACATTTCCGCACGTATATTATTATTTGATATATTGATTGCCTATTTTAATCACACGGGTTTAGGGAAATTGGTTAAATTTCCAACAGTGGTATCAGAGACAGGTTCAATTGTGTGGATTAAAATGGATGACCCAGTTGGTAGTGCTATGATCAGGCTTACCAATCACAATTGGGTGACATGGAAACCTAGGATGGAGGACATCCTTTATTGTAAGGATTTGCATGATCCTATTAATGGTGATGATTCTAAACCGGAAGATATGGAGATAGGGATTGGCAGAAATTGCACAGGAAAACTATTGGGACGATAAGACAGTGGGTGGATAATAGTGTATTTCATCATGTGGCACAGGAGACAGATGCAAATAAATTGTGGACTAAATTGGAGTCCATGTTTGAGAAGAAAACTGCAGCCAGGAAGTC